>JAJIBD010000192.1:0-48142 GCA_021461705.1 Cryptotis parvus
CACCACCAAAGTCCCCGGTTCCCTCCCCTCCCCAGCCCTCCTCCATGGCAGGTTCTTTATTTCTTTCCATTTCTCTCTCTTTCTCTTTTCCTTCCCCTCCAGACTATGGATTACAGAACATACATTAAAGGGTTTTCATGTGTATCTTTTGCCTCTATTTAATGCTCAGTTCTAGGTTGGCATAAGTACCCTCAACAATTGTTAGCACACTGTTCCATTTTCTTAGACATATAATTTTTAGCTCCTTTCCACTACTAGTATTAAATTTCCCCCACCATTGTTTCTATGTTCTCACCCATTTCAAACCAACTCCTTAAGATAAGTAAATATCTTACTTTACATTAGCATTTTAAAAAAGATGTACTTTGACATTCTTCCTAAAATTGACAGGAACTTTTCTAAGTTCAGTTGTTAAAACTTGGGTCTCATAATTTCAGTGCTATTAACTCTGTGGTTTGAAATTTAGCTCCATTGTTCCTTAGCACCATCAATATTGATGAATTGAATTTCCTTGTTCCCTTCTCCCCTTTATTTCTCATTTATTTTTTCTCCCCATTATCTTCATTCTCTTCACTCTTTTTTCTTATCCTACTAATACTCTGGGGCCAAGGGTGATCTGGCAACATGACTCCTTTAAACTATTACATTACCTCAATAATTGGATTATGAGGATTTCTTATATATACACACAATGAAGTATTACACAGCTTTAAGAAATGATGAAATCATGCTATTTGAGGTAAAATGCATGGAACTGGAAGATATCATATTAAGGGAAGTAAGTTAGAAGGTGGATAAACAAACAATGATATCTTATAAGTGAACCTAGTTTTAACTCAAAAGAAGGTAGACGTTGAAGATTCTAAGTAAGTGTAATTCAAAATACTTCACCTAATCATACGTGTTGTTCTTTATGTATTTCATGGTTTTCAGTCTAATGTTCAAATATTTTTTAAAAACTTTTAGTTTGGGAAAATCTTAAACATTGAACTCATCTACTGATTATTCCATTCTTGTGTACGGACAATAGGTGGCAATCCAAATTACCCAACATAATTTGTTGAACAAGTTCTTCTTTATAAGTTAGAATATCTTTAACAAATTTATAAATTAAACGTTATAAATTAAATGTTTCTATAACAGTGGATTTATTTCTGAGTTTTTTGTTTTTTATATTTACTTATTTGAAATTAAAGAGCTTTAATATATAAAAAGTTAGATAAGTGAATCACAGAGAATGATGGTTCTTGTTTCATTCATCTTACATCCTATCATTTGTTTTTTACGGATATATTGTTGATTCAATTGAACTTAGTTTAGGCCTCTATTATATTCTCCCAGAAATAGCTTGAGTTTTATAGTCCTTCTTTAGTTCCACAGAAATTTTAAATAATATTCATTTTTCTAATTTCTTGAAAAATGTGATTTGTTCTTCAAAAATAGAGATGGCCAGGTACAAATAAACTCCTTAAAAATATAACCAAATTTAATATATCATGAAATTTTTAAGAAAGCATCTTAATATTAATGGTAGTATAAAATAATACATCAAATATTATATTATATCATTAAACTATTTTCATCTTTATCTTTATTATTCTTCAAACCTTGTACTGTTTTCACTTAAGTAGCTTATTATATACATTTTGCCAATATGAATATTCTGCTCAATTATGGTATTGTTATCAACATCCAAATATGTAACATCTTTGAAATATAATTCTTAAAGAATCTTTGGAATGAAATGAAAATAAACAGTTCGATAATATAGTGGAGCAATTCCTTATAATAGTTTGAATGGTGGCTTGAGAGAGAGTACAGTAGGAAGTATTCCATGCCTGCTCCCTCAGTGGGTCGCATTAGCACTATGAATTTTCTTAAGTGTAGATGTATGAGTAAATGCTGAGAACTGCATAGTTCTGTGTCCCCAAAACAAACAAAGGATTTTGAATGGAATGTAGGAAACTACCTTATTATGTGATAAACTGAGGACTAAATAATATGGCATGAGAGAAAACAAACAACCCCATCAAAAAATGGGGAGAAGAAATGAACAGAAACTTCAGCAAGGAAGAAATTGAATGGCCAAAAAAACATATGAAAAAATGCTCATCATTACTAATCATCAGAGAGATGCAAATCAAAACAACAATGAGATACCACTTTACACCACAGAGACTGGCACATATTCAAAAGAGCAAGAACAACAAATGCTGGCATGGATGTGGGGAAAAGGGGACACTCATCTATTGTTGGTGGGAATGCCGGCTGGTACAGCCTTTTTTGGAAAAACAGTATGGACATTCCTCCAAAGACTAGAAATTGAACTCCCATTTGACCCAGCCATACCACTCCTGGGAATCTACTCTGGGAAACCAAAAATACGCAGCAGAAACACCATCCCTACTTTTTATGTTCATAGCAGCATTATTCACAATAGCCAGAATCTGGAAGCAACCAGAGTGCCCGAAAATCGATGACTGGATAAAGAAGCTTTGGTACATCTACACAATGGAATACTATGCAGCTGTTAGGAAAAATGAAGTTATAAAATTTGCCTATAAATGGATGGACATGGAGAAGATTATGTTGAGCGAAATTAGCCAGAAGGAGAGAGACAGATACAGAATGACTGCATTTATTTGCATAACATAAATATATATGTACATATTAAGATACCAATATCCACGGTCAAGTGAAACATATATCAGGAGGTCTTGTCAAAGGTGGAAATTATCACAAACGTGTGGGAGTCAGAGGCTAGGTAAGACAGAAAATGGAACAGTGTGCTAACAATTGTCGAGGGTACTAATGCCAACCTAGAACTGAGCATTAAATAGAGGCAAAAAGATACACATAACAACCCATTAATGTATGTTCTGTAATCCATAGTCTGGGAGGAAAGGAAAAGAGAAAGAGAGAGAAACGGAAAGAAATAAAGAACCTGCCATGGAGGAGGGCTCGGGGAGGGGGAGGGAACGGGGACGTTGGTGGTGGGAGATGGGCACTGGTGGAGGGATGGGTGCTGGAACACTGTATGACCAAAACCCAAATATGAACTTTTTTAATTGTATATCTTTGTAATTGTAAAAATAAAAAAATTAAAAAAGAAAAAAAACAAATAAAATAAAATAAATTTTAAAAAATAAAACTCTGGTGTGTAAAAAGAAACACATTACTTAATAAAATAGCTTAGTTTATACTCTACTACACAAGAAGTCACACATTAAGCATTTTTTTTCAGAGCTGCTGTGACGTCCTTGTTTCTAAAACTATATATTTATATATATATAGTTTTAGAACTATAATATAATGAAATGAACTATAATATAATGAAATCTAATGGTTTAGAACAGGTGTTAGCATAGTGTAAAACACAGAGGTTACCATGTCTTTCTCAGGTGTGTGGTAGGAGCTGGGAAGCATGTATGTGTACACAGCAGCCCCATAGAAAATAATGACCAAAGTCATGTGAGAAGAACAAGTGGCAAAGGCTTTCTTCTGGCCTTCTGCTGACTTCATCCTGTAGATGGTGAGAAGGATTAAATAATAAGAGCTTGAAATGGATGTTACAGGTATAAGAAGCATGAGGATACAGCATATGTACATAAGTGTCTCAATGAGGGATGTGTCTGCACAAGAGAGCTTCATTAGAGCAGGGACCTCACAAAAGAAATGATGAATCTCCCGGGACCTGCAGAATGGGAAAGTCATGGTGACAGATGTGAGCATGAACCCATCTACCATTCCCAGAATCCAGCAGCAAGACACTAAAAGGAAGCACATTTTTTGGTTCATGAGAGCAAAATAATGGAGTGGATGGCAGATGACCACATAGCGATCATAGGCCATGACAGCAAGAAGGAAAAGTTCTGATCCTCCTAGTGTCACATAGAAGAACATCTGAATCCCACATTCAGGAGCTGAAATTGTATTTACACCTATGACTTGGTCCATGAGCATCTTGGGCACAGTGACTGAAATATACATGAGATCCATGAGAGACAACTGACTGATTAAAACATACATTGGAGTATGGAGACTGACATTACAGTGTATCAGAAGGATCAGAATGCTATTTCCAGACAGAGCCAGCAGAAAGACCACAAAAATGACTACACAAAGAAGAGCTGGTTGATTTGATTGAGTGAAGAATCCCAATAGGGTAAAATCTGACCATCCACTGTGGTTTGATATCCAGCTGGTGTTGTCCTTGAGTGTTGATCTATAATTCAATCAGAACTTTGGGGTTAGAACTCAACTAAAGGAATGAGTGAGAGCTGTAAATATTCATTGACCTGGATTTATTTTCTTTTGTGTAAATTTTCTTTATGTACTTGAAGACCAGACCAATATTGTTATTGTTAGCAAATAACATTGGACTAACTGTTTAATTGAAAATAAAAATTCCTATAATTTAGCAAATTGATTATAAAAGAAATCATAATGTTAGGTAAAAAAAAAAATTTTTTTTTCTCCTTTTCCCCTTCTTTTGGGTAGGACTCCTCTCGGCTGAGATCCTTTCTCTTTGGTGGGAGACATGGGCTCTCTTGTATGGTCCAAGTTCTCACCAGAGCGAGAGTTCTTTCATTATATTGGATTACGGTGGTAAACTTCGCAGACATGGGGCAGAGCTGCTACTGGCTCTCCCTGTGAACAGCCGCTCATGAGGCGCCCGGGAGGATGGTGGGTTCTAGCCCTGGTCCACCATCCCAGCAGAGCCTCGCAACAAGCCAGAAGACCCCCTCCATGAGGGCCTCCATTTTCCACATCCGGACTTCTCTCTTGTCAGACCTCCACCCAGCAGACCAGCCTATCAGCGCCCGGCTCATCGAGTTCCACCCCTGCAGCAGTCTTTCTTAAATCCGGCTCAGGTATGCCTGTCCAGAGACTTGCAGACATGGGGAAGAGCTGCTACTGGCTCTCCCTGTGACCAGCCGCTCATGAGGCGCCCGGGAGGGATGGTGGGTTCTAGCCCTGGCCCACTATCCCAGCAAAGCCTCGCAACAAGCCAGAAGACCCCCCCCACTCCATGAGGGCCTCCATTTTCCACATCCGGACTTCTCTCTCATCAGACCTCCACCCAGCAGACCAGCCTATCAGCGCCCGGCTCATCGAGTTCCACCCTGCAGCAGTCTTTCTTAAATCCGGCTCAGGTATGCCGGTCCAGAGACTTGCAGACATGGAGCAGAGCTGCTACTGGCTCTCCCTGTGACCAGCCCCTCATGAGGCGCCCGGGAGGGATGGTAGGTTCTAGCCCTGGCCCACCATCCCAGCAGAGCCTCGCAACAAGCCAGAAGACCCCTCACTCCATGAGGGCCTCCATTTTCCACATCCTGACTTCTCTCTCGTCAGACCTCCACCCAGCAGACCAGCCTATCAGCGCCCGGCTCACGCGGCCGCTTGCGGCTGCGCGGTTCATCAATAAATGCTGGACTTAGAGGTGCCTACAAGAGTATGCTACCTGCACGGCAGAGCCTGGCAAGCTACCCGTGTTGTATTTGATATATGCCAAATACCAATAACAATTATAGACCTCATTCCCGAATGGATTGGGGCTCTTTATGTTCCTGGAGCAAGCAGATGCCTTGGGCTCTACTAGCATGAGACAGGACATATGGAGATGTTACTGGGGCCCGCTCGAGCAAATCGATGATGAACGGGAAGACAGTGATACAGTGACAGTGAAAAAATTTTTCAGCTTCAGGGTCAGAGTGATATTAGAATGGGTAGAGTACTCATCTTGCATATGGCTTACACATGTTTAAACTCTTGCATCCCAAGGGTCCCCAAATAATGTCTAAGAGTAATTGCTGAGTACAGAGCTAGGAGTAACCCCTACACACTGCTAAGTATGTCTCCAAAAGAAAAATATATGTTTTTTTCAACCGCAATGATACTGGGAAATGATCTCTCTGAACAAGATCTGAGTGCTGAAATGAGATAAGGTGATATATACCATACTTTTTTCAGTAATAATATTGAAAAACACAGTGCCTAAAAGGAAAAATACTTGAGCACCCTGATCCTTACAAGCAAATGTTCTCTGAGGCACATGGTTGAGGTAAATGATACTATATATTCAAAGGTAGAGCAGGATTCTAAAATTTAGAATTATCTGAGCATGGACTGAGGCTCTGGATTCCTCTTTTTTTCCTAGGCAGTATTTGTCTGTTCCCTTTTACAAATAAAATGAGAGTAAGATTAATACTTTATTGAGGTATGGTAAGGGTTAATTAAGGTAAAATGTGAATGTTCCTAGAATGTTAAAAGTTACTAAGTGAAAAATATGTGCAAGAAGTGATTGTGACTATTGTTTTTGTTGTTATTGTATTTGGGCCACACTTGGCGGTATTAATAGGCTATTCCTGACTGCACTCAGCAAATCCCTTTGCCAATGATCAGGGGACCATATGGGATGCCAAGGATAGAATGTAGATTGGCTGTGTGCTAGATAAATGCCCTATCTCCTGTAAATAGGCTCTGCTATCCTTGTTTTATAATATTAGATACAGATTTAAGTTCTAAAGTTTGTGTTGAAAGTTTCTGTATATCATAAGGTTATGTATTTTTTAATTTATTTTTAAATGAATCACAGTGAGATACACAATTACAAAGTTGTTTATGATTGGGATTTAATCACGTAATATTCCAACACCAGTTCCTTTGCCAGTGAACATTTCCCACCAGTAATGTCTCCAATTTCTCTCCTTTACCGTGGCCTTAATATATTAACAAATATAAACATTAAGAAAGAAGAAATATCTTTTACATATTAATATTAAAAATAATATATATTAAGGAAGAAATAAATTGTCTAGTATGTATACTACACTGAGAATTATGTGTTTCTATTAAGACATAGCTTATACTATGTTTTTGTCTGTGTGTTTCTGTTCCTTATACAAAATCAAGTTTTTTCCCATTATCTGTTTTTGTAACTTCTCCTTCTTTCTCCTTTCACTCATACTATTTGTTTTTTTTTTTCTTTTTTGGTTACACCCGGCAATGCTCAGGGGTTTCTCCTGGCTCTGCACTCAGGAACTACTCCTGGCGGTGCTCGGGGGACCATATGGGATGCTGGGGATCGAACCCGGGCGGCACAGGCCGGGCTGCGTGCAAGGCAAACGCCCTACCCACTGGGCTATAGCTCCGGCCCCACTATTTGTTTTAAATACGGAAAATATGTAGAATATAACTGTGTTTATAAAGATAAGAATTTGCTGTTGCTTTTTAATATTCTTTTCCACTGTTCCTTGCAGTAGTCAGTTTTAACCGCAACATATGCAAAGCTCAAAACCCAACAGCAAGGAGCCCTGAATCACTAACTCAATTCACTGTTTTTTTTCTATCTTTTTGCTCATAATTTTCATATGTCTTCAGTTAAACACTGAGGAGAAATATAGTCAAATTAAACTTGACTACACTTAATGAGAAACACAGTCAGTCTACTCTGATTATATTAATGTGATTTAAAGTAGAAATTTAATATATGTTTTCATGTGTAAAATAAAAAAAATCAGCAGCAGCCAAAAAAATACATATGGTTTTTATTTTATTTTAACTGTCACTATATCACTGTCTTCCTAATCATCATTGATTTGCTCGAGCGGGCACCAGTAACATCTCCATATGTCCTTATTTTAATTTATTTTATTTTATTTTATTTTATTTTATTTTTGCCACTGCAAGCACTTTTTGATGCTCTAGTATACTGCCAACTCTGTTTCCACTGTTCAGGGCACCATGTGATGATAGAGATTGAAATAGGCTTTCTAGCATACAGAAACAAATAAAAAAGCACCATCACCCTGTAACCGTGTATATATGCTACCTAAATCTATAATTTATTGTGCCAAAACAGTAATCTGATGACTATAGTGGGAAAATTTAGGCTACAGTTGAATAGCCTACAATTTGAGCATTATCCACCCATTGACCATTATATCTGGAAAATATAAACTTCAATTTTGTCAAAAGAAAATTGGTATTGAGAAAACACATAAAGAACTGTTGTTACTAGAGAAGCATAGAAGTGAGGCAAGGCAAGGGAACCAAATTGACAGTGGTACAGTGATGTTGGTACTTCAGTTGCAGGATAAATATAAGGATTTATATTTATTTTGAAGAGTCTTAACATTCTGATTCTAATGCATGCATAAATTATGTACTTGAATGTTGTTATCTCAACATAATTTTAATACAGAATTTTTTTTCAATATTAGAAAATATATTTTGAAATAGTGAAATATTTCAAATACTATCATATCCACTGTCCGTGGGTGAAAGTGGTGGGGAGAGGGCAGTAGGATAAGGAGAGAACAGGATGACAATGACTGATGTAAATGATCTCTTGACAAGAATTAAATGCTGAAAGTAAGGAGCTATACATGACAACTCTTCATTACCTTTATTGGAAACTATAATGCTGAGAGAGAGACAGAGATAGAAAGAGAGACAGAGAGAGGGGAGAAAGAGAAAGAGAGAGAGAGAGGTAGAGAGAGAGAGAAAGTACCTGCCAGGATGGGAAATGGAAGGAGAAAAAACTGGGAATATTGGTACATTGTTGAAAGGAAAGGCCATATGATTGCATGATAAAAACCCAATCAAATACGAACAACTTTATAACTGTGACTCATGATGGTTTAATAAAAAATTAAAAGATAATTAATAGAAACTAAACAAGTGAGCAAACTAAATAAAATCCATAAAAATTCTTATACTGAGAAAAAATAAATCATTGCAGAAAAGAGGGTGAAATAGCGAGTAAGAAAATCAGGTAAAGGGAGTGAATTGCATAGTGATGAATGATACAAAATAATACAGTTACTGAGACACATTACATACCTAATGCATGTACAGTGTTATAGACAAATGTTTCATAAAACTAAAACATTTCTTAATTTATTTCTCTTCATAAGTCATAATAGATCTGTGAAAAATTTAGACTCTAAATGATAAAATAATGTAAAAAAAGGCTAAATTATTTTTTGTGTTGGGTCTCCCCAGTGATGCTCAGGGATAACTCCTGACTATACTCAGAGATCACTCTTGGTGGTGCTCTGGGGACCATATGGGAATCACTGGATAAAAACGGTCCTGTATGCTGTACTACTTATTGCTCCTGCCACTGTAAAATATTTTTTAATCTAATATAATACATAAAGGCAGAATAATTTCAGAAACTACCGTTTGGCTTCTGTAGAGGATGAACCACACTTCAGTTGATACTCAGCTCCCATCCAGACAGATAAATAGACTGTGGTCATTTCACAGTACAATGAGAAATAACAGAGTGACGTAATCCCTCATTTTGTAATACCCACTTGGGTTGTGGTTGATGATTTTCTTTTCATAGTTCCCTTCTGAGATTAGAAAGTGGAGGAAAAGAACCTGAACCATTCAGACATCTCTGTTGTTTTTCTCATGTATAAATAAAAGGTCTCTTAAGAATATGTAAATAGATTAAACTGTGAGTGGATAAAAAATACAGCAAAGCTCCCAAGCTAGCTAAGCCTGTCATTCAACAATTACAGGGACTTCTTTAACCAAATGTGTCAAATTCTCCCAATGTCTATTTCGTGTTTATCTAGAGCTCTCATCATTTTATTTGCTTTCTTTATTCCTCAGCTAGGAGGTGAATTTCTAGTACATCCTTAAAGTAAAACAGAAATGGGCAAGAAATCATCTTGACAGTGTGAGTAGCTTAGAAACTTGCTTTTCCATTAAAGCAAAAATACTTGTTAGTATTTCACTGAAGGTTTGTGGAGTTAGCTAAGGAAGTTAGTGACTTCTATTGTTTTAATTGTTGGCATTGTTTTGGTGGAGGTGGTTTGTTTGTTTTTATTTGTTCATCCATGCCCAGCATGCTCCAGGCTTACTCCTGGCTCTGTAGTCAGGGATCACTTCTGATGGTGCTCTGGTGACCATATTGTGTGCCATGGTGCAGATATGGGTCAGCCATATGCCAGGCAAGCGCCATTGGATTATCTCTCCAGTCCCCCACTGTTGTAATTTCTAAAAGCAGCAAGTTTTGTTGGTCAGAGTTTTCCTGGGATGGGGAGGCGCAGATTTTCAGACCACACCATCAGTGTACCATCAGTGTACTAGGGTACATTCCCTTTCTGATGGGAAAGTCTGCGGGAATGAGCCAGTGTCAGTAAGGCCTGCAACGCGAGCACCTTAACCCCAACACACTCTCTCTCATTGGCTCTAATATTTAATTGTACTTCCTAAGCTATCATATCATGTAATGACACCGTGATAATATCAACAGATGTATTGTATGTATGTGTATATATATATATATACACACACGGCAGAGCCTGCCAAGTTACCTGTGTTGTATTTGATATGCCAAAAATAGTAACAATTATAGATTTAATTCTCATGACCTGAACGAATGGTTTGAGTCTCTTCATGTTCCTGGAGCAAGCAGATACTCTTGGGCTATACTAGTATGTTACAGGGACAAATGGAGATGTTACTGGTGCCCACTCGAGCAAATAAACGAAAACGGGAAGACAATTGATACAAGTGATACCACTGTGAGATATACAATTACAAAGGTGTTCATGTTTGGGTTTCTGTCAGTGTTCCAGAACACATCCTTCCACCAGTGCCCATTTCCCACCACCAAATTTATAGTATTCCATTGTGTCTATTTACCACAGTTTATTTATCCAGCCATGTGTTCTTGGACACTATGGTTATTTACAGATTCTGGCTATTGTGAATAGTGCTGCTATGAGCATTGAAGTGTAGATGGTGTTTCTGCTGTGTGTTTTTTGGCTTCCCAGGGTATATTCCCAGGTGTGGTATTTTTGGGTCAAATGGGAGCTTGATTTCTAGTCTTTGAAGGAATGTCTATACTGTTTTCCAAAAAGGCTGTACCAGTCAACATTCCCACCAACAATGGATGGAGTGTCCTTTCTACCCGCATCTGCGCCAGCACTTGTTCTTGCTCTTTTGGATATGTGTCAGTCTCTCTGGTGTGGGATGATATTCCATTGTTGTTTTGATTTGCATCTCCATGATGATTAGTGATGATGAGCATATTTCTTATAACTTTTGGCCATTTGAATTTCTTTTTTTTGTCTAAGTTTCTGTTCTTCCCATTTTTTGATGAGGTTGAGTGTTTTCTTCTTGTAAAATTCTACCAGTACCTTATATAACCTGGATATTAATCCCTTAAAATTCTTTCCCACTCTGTGGACTATCTTTGTATTTTGGTCAGAATTTCTTTTGCGTTGAAGAAGTTTTTTAGTTTCATGTAGTGTTATGTTTGTCTTTGCTTCCAATGCTTTGTTAGTGGCAAAGAAACCATTGAAGATGCCTTAGCTTCAATGACGTGAAGGGTTTTCCTATATTTTCTTCCACATTACCAATGTTGAAGAGGCTTTCCCTTGCTCCTTTCGTACTTTTTGCTCCATTATCAAAGATTAAATGATCATGTTTTTGAGGATGGGTGTCAGGATACTCAACCCTATTCCATAGTCCACAATCTGTTTTTACTCCAATACCATGTTGTTTAATTACTACTGCTTTATAGTACAGTTTGAAATTGGGAAAGTTGATGCCTCCCATCTTCTTTTTCCAAAGATTGTTTTAGCTATCCATGGGAGTTTATTATTCCACACAAATTTTGGGAGTGTTTGGTCAATTTCTTTGAAGAATATTATGGGTATTCTTAAAGGCACCACAATGAATCTGTATAAAGCTCTAGGGAGTAGTACCATTTTTTTTCACACCCCAAAATTTATTTATTTATTTTTTAAAATTTTTTATTATACCACAGTGAAATATACAATTACAAAGGTGTTCATAATTGGTTCCTGGTAATACAGTATACCAGCACCCATCCCTCCACCAGTGCCCCATTTCCACCACCAATGTACCTCACCCCCTCCCGCCAACCCCCATGCTGCCTCAATAGCAGGTACCCCAGTTTACTCTCTTTCTCTCTCTGTCTCTCTCTGTCTCTGCATCTCTCTCCCTCTTGTTTTAAACACTGTGGCTAGCCCTGCAGGTATTTAGAGTTTATCACTTAAGTCTCTTTGTGTATATTCAATGGTGAGTTTTAATCTGCCATTACTATTTCCCACATTTAGTAAAACACTGGTATCTATTTATGTCATATTAATGAATGCAGTCATTCTATATCTTTCCTTTTCCTTCTGACTAATTTCACTCAGCATGAGAGTCTCCATGTCCATCCATTTGCAGGTAAATTTCATAATTTCATCTTTTCTGACAGCCGCATAGTATTTCATAGTGTAGATGAACCACAGTTTCTTTAGCCAGTCCTCTGTTCTCGGGCATTTAGGTTGTTTCCAGATTCTAGCTATAGTGAATAGAGCAGAGATGAATAAAGAAGTACAGATAGTGTTTCTGCTATGTGTTTTTCGGTCTCTCAGGTATATTCCCAGGAGTGGGAATTTCTTTTGAGGTGCAGAAGCTTTTTAGTTTTATATAATCCCATTTGTTTATCTTTGCTTCCATTTGCTTGGTCAGTGGTGTGTCGTCTTTAAATATACTTTTTGTTTCGATGTCATAGGCGTTTCTCTTATGTTTTCTTCGATGTACCTTATATATTCAGGTCTGATGTTGAGATCTAGAATCCATTTTGATCTGACTTTTGTGCATGGTGTTAGAAGGAGGTCTAAGTTCATTATTTTACATGTAGCTGCCCAGTTTTCCCAGCACCATTTGTTGAAGAGGCTTTCTTTGCTCCACTTAATATTTTTTGCTCCATTTTCGAAGATTAAGTGGTTGTATATTTGAGAATGTGTTTCAGGATACTCAGTTCTATTCCATAGGTCTACAGGTCTCTCTCTATACCAATACCACACTGTCTTACTTACAACTGCTCTGTAGTAGATCTTGAGGTTGGGGAAAGTGGTACCTCCCATTTTCTTTTTTCCAAGGATTGCTTTAGCTATTCGTGGAGTTTTATTATTCCATACAAATTTCAGGAGTGTTTGTTCAATTTCTTTGAAGAACATCATGGGTATCTTTATAAGGACCACATTGAATCTGTATAAAGCTCTAGGGAGTATTGCCATTTTGATAATGTTAATCCTTCCGATCCATGAGCAGGGAATGTGTCTCCATTTCCTCAGGTCTTCTTTTATTTCCTGAAGTACCGTTTTGTAGTTTTCTTTGTAGAGATCCTTTACATTCTTTGTCAAACTGATTCCTAGGTATTTGATTTTCTGCGGCGCAATTGTGAATGGGATAGTTTCTTTAATGTCCCTTTCTTCTCTTTCGCTGTTTGCATATAGGAAGGCCATTGACTTTTGGGTATTGATTTTATACCCTGCCACTCAACTATAGGAATGTATTATTTCTAGGAGCCTCTTGGTAGAGAGTTTTGGGTTTTCCAGGAATAATATCATGTCATCTGCAAATAGTGATAACTTGGCTTCTTCCCTTCCTATCTGGATGCTCTTAATGTCTTTTTCTTCCCTTATTGCTATGGCAAGTACTTCCAGTACTATATTGAATCGAAGTGGTGAGAGTGGGCAACTTTGTCTTGTCCCTGATCTTAAGGGGAAGGCTTTCAGTTTTTCCCCATTGAGAATGATGCTCTCTGTGGGCTTGTAGTAGATGACTTGGATTATCTTGAGGAAGTTTCCTTCAATCCCCATTTTATGGAGAGCTTTCATCATGAACGGGTGTTGAATCTTGTCAAATGCCTTCTCTGCATCTATTGATATGATCATATGGTTTTTATTTTTCTTTTTGTTGATATGATGTATTATGTTGATTGACTTGCGGATGTTGAACCATCCTTGCATTCCCGGGATGAATCCTTCTTGGTCATGGTGTATAATCTTTTTGATGACTCTTTGGATTCCATTTGCTAGTATTTTGTTGAAGATCTTAGTATCTGTATTCATCAGGGAGATTGGTCTGTAGTTTTCCTTTTTTGTGGAATCTTTGTCTGCTTTGGGTATCAGGGTGATATGTGCCTGGTAAAAGCTATTTGGGAGTGTTTCTCTTTCTTCAATTTGTCGGAAGAGCTTAAAAAGAATTGGGAGTAGGTCCTCTTTAAAGGTTTTGTAGAATTCACTGGTGAATCCATCTGGACCTGGGCTTTTGTGGTTTTAGGGAGACTTTTGATTACCGATTCTATTTCTGTGATGGAGATAGGTTTTTTGAGGTATACCAAATCTTCTTGTTGCAGACTTGGGAAGCTATAGGAATTCAGGAATTTGTCCATTTCTTCTAGGTTCTCTTGTTTCGTGGCGTACAGGCTCTCATAGTAATCTCTGATGTTCTTTTGCATTTCTGTGTTTTCAGTTGTGATGTCCCCGCTTTCCATTTCTGATTCTATATATTTGGGTTCTCTCTTTTCCTTTTCTTACAAGTCTTGCAAGTGGTTTGTCAATCTTGTTTATTTTTTTCAAAGAACCAGCTTTTGGTTTTGTTGATCTTCTGGATTGTTTTTTGACATTCCATCTCATTGATTTCTGCTCTAAGTTTTATTATTTCTTTCTTTCTGCTTGGGTTGGGCTCCTTTTTGTTGATCACTCTCTAAGATATTAAGTTGTGAAGTCAGAGTGTTTATGATGGCCTTTTCTTCTTTTCTTATGAATGCTTGAAGAGCTATGAACTTGCCTCTTAACACTGCTTTTGCTGTATCCTACAAGTTCTGGTAATTCGTGTCTTCAGTCTCATTTGTTTCCAGGAATCTTTGGATTTCCTCTTTGATTTCTTTTATGACTTGCTGGTTGTTCAGCAGTGAGCTGTTCAGTTTCCAGGTGCTTGGTATTGGTCTTAGTTTTTGTGTACAATTACTTCTATTTTCAGTGCATCATGGTCTGAAAAAATAGTTGGCACAATTTCTATCTTCTTGATTTTATGGAGGTATGATTTATGGTTCAGCATGTGATCTATTTTCGAGTATGTTCCATGTGCACTGGAGAAGAAAGTGTATTCAGCTTTTTGGGGATGAAATGCCCTGTATATGTCTACCAGCCCTCTTTCTTCCATCTCTCCTTTTTAGGGCCAGTATTTCCTTGGTAAGTTTCAATCTTGTTGATCTATTCAGGGTTGATAGAGCAGTGTTGAAGTCTCCAACTACAATTGTGTTGCTGTCAATGTCTTCTTTGAAATCTATTAGTAGTTGTTTTAGGTATTTTGCTGGCCCCTCATTGGGTGCATATATGTTTAATAGCGTGATTTCTTCCTGATATATGCATCCCTTGACTATTAAGAAGTGAACCTTCACTGTCCCTTCTGACCTTCTTCAGCCTGAAGTCTATGTTGTCAGAACACCAAGGGAAGGTAATACCCTCAAGAAAAAAGAAACAGTACACCAGAGGAATCTATCCCTGAACACCACAACATCATGGGTAAACAATGCAGATCCCCAGCTTGAAGAACAGATGAAGGAATTGACCCTAAAGTCTCAAAAAAGAATACAGATGTGCATGATCTCTCTGACAATGAAATTAGAGAAGAAATTGTTAGGATGTTTAAGGAGCTCAATGAAAAAATTGAGCAGATATTCAATAAAATACGGGAGAACATAAATGAAGCAGTTGAAAGGGCAGTCAATAAACTACTGGAGGAAATGAGAGCAGAAATTAGAACCATGCAAATAGAAATATCATATCTTAAAAACTCAGTAGACGAAATGAAAAACACAATCGGGGCTCTCAACAGTAGGATGACAGTAGCAGAAGAGAGAATCAGTGAGACTGAAGATGAGCTGCAGAAAGCACTCAGAGATCTACATAAGATGGAAAAAAGACAGGAAAATGGATCAGCAACGCAACAGAGAACAGTAGGATGAAGCCACGCAGAACAACATAAGAATCATCGGAGTCCCAGAGGGACAGTAAAAAGTAACCCCAAGGAAATTAAAACAGTTAAAAACATCCTGGCTGAAAAGCTCCCGAATTAAAGGACGAAGGCATCCGGATCCAAGAAGCCCAATGCATACCAGCAAGAAGAAACCCCAATAGAAACACCCCAAGACACATCCTAGTCAAAGTAATGGATGTCATAGACAGAGACATAATTCTTCAGGCAGCAAGATCAAAGAAGGAAATTGTATACAAAGGGAGCAACCATTTGACTTTCAGCAGACTTCTCAGAAGACACCCTCCAAGCCCGAAGGCAGTGGTGGGATATAGTAAAAAACTTAATGAAATGAGTACCTCAGCAAGAATTCTTTATCCGGCTAAACTCTCACTCAGATTTGAAGGACAGATATACAACTTCTTGGATAAACAACAGCTTACGAACTTTGTAAAATCAAAACCAACCTTAAAAGAAGGACTGGAAGATTTACTATAAGACGAGACATAACCCGAAAGAGCAATCAACCTATTCAGAAAGATGGCACAAAATCCCATGACAATAATCTCTCTCAATGTCAACGGTCTAAATGCACCAGTTAAGAGACACAGAGTGGCAAAATGGAACAAAAAATTGAATCCGACATTCTGCTGCCTTCAAGAAACACACCTGAACAATCGGAGCAAAGACAGGCTCAAAATAAAAGGCTGGAAAACAATCCTTCATTCAAACAACCCTTCCAAAAAGGCTGTGGTAGCCATACTGGTATCTGACAACAGTAGTACCATTTTGAACAATGTTAATTATCCCAATCCATGAGCAGGGAATGTGTTTCCATTTCCTCGTATTCTCTTTTATTCACTTTTTCAAATGTTTATTATACTACCATGCATCCTCTTTTATTGCTTTGAAAATTTTTTATTATACCACTGTGTGATACACAAAAGCGACCATGATTGGGTTTCAATCATACATTATTCCAGCATCTACCTCTCCACCAGTGCCCTATTCCAAAATTAGTTGAGCAAAATTAGTTAGAAGGAAAATGACAGATATAGAATTACTTGTCGCCCACACGGCAGAGCCTGGCAAGCTGTCCGATGCATGTTCGATATGCCAAAACCAGTAACAAAAATAAAAGGAAATGTTACTGGCGCCCGCTCGAGCAAATCGATGAATAATGGGATTCAAGTGATCAAGTGATAGAATGACTTGCATTCATTTAAGGGAAATAAATATATACCAATGTTCTACTAATTCTTTTTTTTTTCTTTATTTTTTTATTTTTTTTAAGTATTTTATTATACCACCATGAGATATACAAATAAAAAGATATACAATTAAAAAGTTCATGTTTAGCAAATCGATGAATAATGGGATTCAAGTGATCAAGTGATAGAATGACTTGCATTCATTTAAGGGAAATAAATATATACCAATGTTCTACTAATTCTTTTTTTTTTTTTATTTTTTTTTTTTTTAAGTATTTTATTATACCACCATGAGATATACAAATAAAAAGATATACAATTAAAAAGTTCATGTTTTTTTTTAACGTTCTACTAATTCTTGGAAATAACACCAGATTAGAACTGAGCATTAAATGTAGTCAACGGGATATACATGATAATCCTTAAATGTAACTAGGGCAAGCCACAATGTGTAAAGAATGGAGAAAGAGAGAGAGAGAGAGCAAGAGAGAGAGAGATGATGTGAGGGCGATTTGGCTGCGACATTTGTCACCCCGTTGATTGCCAGAGTAGATTCAGCTTATCTGACAGTCTAGGCGGTTTCCGCTTCCTCCCTCACCAGTCTATGTGCATCCCTTCCAATGCCTTGTTCTCGGTCGAAGAGGTTGGCCTTCCCGAATAGACCCGGACCGGTCATTGGTTAAAGGTATATGAATAGCTGAGCTTTCCTGCTAGAACTTCCAAACCAGCTCTCTAGAGTGAGAGAGAGAAGAAAAGAAGTGCCTGCTATAGAGGCAGAAGGGAATTTGGGGCCATTGGAGGTGGAAATAGGGCACTGATGGAGGAGCTTGTACTGGAATAACGTATGGCTGAAACCCAATCATGAATATTTTTGTAATTTTGCATCGTATGGTGGTATAATAAAAAAATTAAAAAAACACTGACTCTTAAATATTATATATAAAAGTCAGTAACCAAAAAAGTCAACAACTCCATCAAAAAATCAAGCAGGTATGAGGATGTCATATGGAAGGTGAACAAACATATTTAAAAGTAATCAATGATTAGAGAAAAGCCAATCAAATAACAAGAAGTATGATCTCAGCTCTAAGAGAATGACATATATAGATATAGATATAGATATATATATACATAATACAATATTTGTTAGAAGTGGTCTGTCTAAAAAGGAAATATCAAGCACTGGTCCTTGAAATTTCGCTTGATCCAACCTCTATATGGCTGTTTCTGAGAAAATGAGATTTGTACTCCCAATTGATTCAATTATCCTTCTTCTAGGTACCTAAACCCAAACACAAAACATTAATTAAAAGTTATATATGCACATCCATGGCCATTGAAGCTCTAAGTATAATATCAAGAATACATTTATAGCAAAAGGAGACAAAACCTGGAGATGCCTACTATTTTTTAGTTGTATTTTATAGCATGTAGTAAAATTTTTACTTCATTCTCATGAAGTAGAGGGCATTTTAGGAAAATGCACTTTTCCATTGATTATGATGAAAGTTTCAATGGATATCAATAAAGGGAATAATGAATCTATTTTGAATAGGATCAAAAGTAAGAGTTGGAAATTTTCTTCAAGACAGTTTGGGTTGGCTAATTCCATTCAATTTTAGTAAAGCAAAGCTCTAGCTCATTTTTTTTCTTGGAGAAAAGTGCATTATTAGGAAAGTCATTTTTCAATTGAATTTAATAGGAGGGTCCATGTATATCAACAGAAAAAAAAGACTCTTTAGTCTTATAGAAAAATATACAACTTGGAGAATCTCACTAAGTGAGTTCAACATACTGCATCTATGAGTTGTGCAGTGAAATTCTAGCTCATGATTTGTTTATAAAAGTGTGATTTTTAAGACAGTTTCTTTATCATTGATTTCATGGAAGTTTCAATAGATGTCAAGAAATGAAAAGGTGATGATTTTAATAGAAATACAGCCACAGTGTTTGGTGATATAGTTGTGCTGCTAAGTTTTAGCTCTCTTTTTCCTGAGAAAATTTTTTTTACTAAGTGAAATTTACATTCTTTTCACTGCTTTCAATGACTTTTCACTTGTGTCACTTGTCTTCTCATTATTCATTGATTTGCTCTAGCGGGCACCAGTAACATCTCCATACGTCCTGTTGCAAGCAAGTGTAGCCCAAGGTAATCTGCTCGCTCCAGGAACATGAAGAGCCTCAAACCATTCTTTCAGGTCATGGGAATGAGGTCTATAATTGTTACTGTTAATTGGTATATCAAATACAACAAATAAAACCCTGGTAAGCCTGGGTAGCTTGCCAGCTCTGCCAAGTAGGTGGTATACTCTCAGTAGTAGGCTTTCATCTCAAGCATTTACTGATGAACCTCAATGTGAAGAGATCAGCTTATCTCTCGGGTGGTTCTCTGAGGAGCTGTGGAATCTGGATATTGAGAATGACTTACCTCATGGTGTGGGGTTCCTCTGACTTATTGCTAGGCTCACTGGGATGACGGGCCATGGCTAGAACCTGCCTAGAACTGCATAAAGTGTATATGTGTGAAAGATAGTGAGAAGGCCCTGGTTCTAACTTCCAGTATTATCTAAGAGTGTCGTGCACTGATGCAACTGTGTGTCTGGAGTGTCTCTCTTCTAGGCTTTCTGGCTGTGGTGGTTGGGAGCTCGCAGCCACACCTGCTGAGTCAGAGGTGGAGGAATGGGAGGAGGAGCCCAAATCCCCACTCCAAGTCCTGCCAGCATGGCCCTCCCCTGTACATGTGAGTGAACCCTTGGAGCTATGTTGGACTAGACTAGGGGCTGGCCAAGAAATTTACCTCTCCAGAACTCCATGGGTTGCTTCCACATGAGGCCAAGCAGTGCAGCTATAGGTCTGGATTGGTTGGGTCTGGAGTGTCTCTCTTCCAGTGTTGCTGGCCCAGCTGTGGGTCTGGAGACCCACAACTCCAATGAATTTTATTATTTTTATCTATCATTATTTATTTATTTATTTATTTATTTATTTATTTATTTATTTATTTATTTATTTATTTATTTTGCTTTTGAGTCACACCGGCAATACTCAGGGATTGCTCCTAACTCTGCCCTCAGGAATTACTTCTGGAGGTGTTCTCGGGAACATATGGGATGCTGGGGCTTGAACCCCAGTCGGCCACGTGCAAGGCAAATGCATACCCACTGTGCCATTGCTCCAGCCTAAGTTTCAATGAATTGTAACTAAAAAACAGTGTGCTGAATTTTATAGCAAAAAGACAAAACTTGTACATTTCCACAAGTTCAGTCAAACATCCTACATATAATATTGTTGCAATGACGCAGTAGTTTGTTCTTTCTTATGCAATGTTTTCTTGCAGGACACTATTTCCCCTCTGATTTTAATGGCAGTTCAAAAGACTTCAATCACAGGAAAAATCTACCCTAATTTTCATAGGAATAGTAGATGAAAGTGGGAAATTTATACAAAGTGTACAGTTCAATACACTTGATCACTTGATCATTTGATCACTTGACATCCCGTTATTCCTTGATTTGCTCAAGCGAGTGCCAGTAACATTTCTATTTTCCCTGTCATGTGCCAATGTAGCCCAATATATCTGCTTGCTTCAGGAACACGAAGAGTGTCAAACCATTCATTCAGGGTCTTGATAATGAAGTCTGACCATCAGTAGGTGGGCGGCCACGTGATCTTTTGATGTCCCGTGGGAACCAGTTGGTAACAGTTCTAGTCCAGCGGTCATCTCCAAGTAGCATTCCATGTTCAGCCCATCTGATTTTGGATACCTTGGCAAATGAGACAGCGTCCCTGACTCTGGATCTTCAATGGAGGTTGGAACTCCGGATTCCTTCTCTCACTTGAGTGAGGCATGGTATTCCAAGAATTGCCATTTTGATTCCTCTTTGGGAGACCCAAATAGCATTCTCATGCTGCTTATGGTCGGGCCCCAAGGTGTATGTTACCGCAGAGAGAATGGTGGAGTCAAAGAGATGTGCCCAGAACTGGAGGTTCTTTGTCCTTTTAGCTATTTCTTCGATGCTCTTGAAGCGTCCACGCCACTCTCTTCCTCCAGCACAGCTCAGGTCTAGGTAGTTCATTATGTTGACTACTCAACCTAGGTATACATAACTGCTGCATTCAGAGATGTTTGTTCTATAGAGAGCGAATGGAGCATCTGGAACTAGTTCGTTATTCATGAACATAGTTTTGTTGAGATTCAGCTGTAGACTTATCTTTCCACATTCTCGGTCAAAGTCAGCCAGCATTTATGCCATTTGAATAATCACTGCATCACTGTATCACTGTCTTCTCATTTATCATTGATTTGCTCAAGCAGGCTCCAGTAACATCTCCATATGTCCTATCTCATGCTAGTATAGCCCAAGGGCACCTGCTTGATCAAGGAACATAAAGAGCCTCAAACCATTCCATCATGTCATAGAAATGAAGTCTATAATTGTTGCTGGTATTTGGCATATCAAATACGACATGGGTAGCTTATCAGGCACTGCCATGCAGGTAGCATACTCTTGTAGTCATCTCTAAATCAGGCATTTTTTAAAATTTTTTATTTTTAAAATTACAAAGATATATGGAACGGTTTGAGGCTCTTCATATTCCTGAATCAACCAGATGCCATTGGGCTAGATTGGCACTTGATAGGGTCCAATGGAAATGTTACTGGCGCCCGCTCGAGCAAATCGATGAATAACGGGATTCAAGTGATCAAGTGATCAAGTGACAAAGATATACAATTAAAAAAGTTCATATTTGGGTTTTGGTCAAACAGTGTTGCAGCACCCATCCCGCCACCAGTGCCCATGTCCCACCACCAACGTCCCGGTTCCCTCCCCCCCCCCCAGCCCTCCTCCATGGCAGGTTCTTTATTTCTTTCCATTTCTCTCTCTTTCTCTTTTCCTTCCCTCCAGACTATGGATTACAGAACATACATTAAAGGGTTGTCATGTGTATCTTTTTGCCTCTATTTAATGCTCAGTTCTAGGTTGGCATTAGTACCCTCAACAATTGTTAGCACACTGTTCCATTTTCTGTCTTACCTAGCCTCTGAATCCCACACGTTTGTGATAATTTCCACCTTTGACAGGACCTCTAAATCAGGCATTTATTGATGAACCGCATGGCCGCTTGAAACTGCGTGAGTGGGGCTGTGATAGGCCGGTCTGCTGGGTGGAGTTCTGACGAGAGGGAAGTCTGGATGTGGAAAATGGAGGCCCTCATGGAGTGGGGGGATCGTCTGGCTTGGTGCGAGGCTCTGCTGGGGTGGCAGGCCAGGTCTAGAAGCATCCACACCACTCTCTTCCTCCTGCACAGCAAAGGTCTGACTTTGCTGGCTGTCTTTGACCGAGAATGTGGAAAGATAGGTCTACAGCTGAATCTCAACAAAACTATGTTCATGAAAAACGAACTAGTTCCAGATGCTCCATTTGCTCTCAATGGAACAAACATCACTGAATGCAGCAGTTATGTATACCTAGGTTGAGTAGTCAACATAATGAACTACCTAGACCTGAGCTGTGCAGGAGGAAGAGAGTGGCGTGGATGCTTCTAGGCCTGGCCTGCCACCCAAGCAGAACCTTGCAACAAGCCAGAAGACCCCCACTCCATGAGGGCCTCCATTTACCACATCCGGACTTCCCTCTCATCAAAACTCCACCCAGCAGACCAGCCTATCACAGCCCGGCTCATCCAGATCCACCCTGCAGCAGTCTTTTTTATATCTGGCCCAGGGATGCTAATCCAGAGACTCACAGACATGGGGCAGAGCTGTTACCAGTTCTCCCTGTGCCCAGTCGCTCCACGAGGCGCCGGGAGGGGATGGCGGGTTCTAGCCCTGACCCGCCACTCCAGCAGAGCCTTGCAACAAGCCAGATTATCCCCCACTCCATGAGGGCCACCATTTTCCACATCTGGACTTCCCTCTCATCAGAACTCCACCCAGACCAGCCTATCACAGCCCAGCTAGCTCAGATGCTTGGCGGCTCGTAGTTCATCAATAAATGCTGTATTTAGAGGTGACTACAAGAGTATGCCACCCTCACGGTAAGTCTGTCGAGTTACCCATGTCGTATTTGATATGCCAAATGCCAGCAACAATTATACTAGGTCATTCCCATGACCTAATATAATGGTTTGAGGTTCCTTATGATCCTGGAGCAACAGATAACCTTGGGCTCTACTAGCATGAGACAGGACATATGGAGATGTTACTGGTGCCCGCTTGAGCAAATTGATGATGAATGGGAAAACAGTGATATAGTGATACAGTGATTTTTCTGGAGAATGTGTGTTTTTTTTGAAAATTTATTTACCCATGATTTCAATGGAATATTATTTGGAGTTCACGAAATGAAAAGCTAGCCTAGTTTAGAGCAAAGGAAGGAAAGATTGATATTTACACTTGTCACTTGTCACTTGTATTCCTATTCATTGATTTGCTCGAGCAGGCACCAGTAACATCTCCATTCATTGGAATGAGGTCCATTATTGTTACTGTTTTTGTCATATCAAATATACTACAGGTAGCTTGCCAGGCTCTGGGTTCTTCCCAGGGGGCCCAGTGTTTTTCTATGTCAGAAAAACATTTTCTATGTATGTTTTCATTAACCATCTAGGGCCCACGGCAGAGCCTTGGAGGTGTAGAAAGGCCTGTCTTCTGTCTGCCACCTACCAACACAGCTGGCCACCACAGCCACACCTATAACATTCTAGGGGCAGGACTATTACATTATTAAATACATTTCAACATACTACATCAAACATAAGTGCAGCTAAGGTCTAGATCCTGTTTATAACAGCGAGTTTTATCAAGGGCAGCTAAAGAAGACATAAGTTGGATTTTTTCTCTCTAGGCGCAGTTCAATGAGCTGTATATACATGCAACATGCACCCTCAATTTGCTCATTCTTCAGAAAAAACTGCATTTTTTTGACTTTCGTATTCCCATGAACTAACTTCCCATTAATTTAAAGGCATTTCCAAATAATTTCAAAGGTAGGACCAAGTGTTCCAGAGGCCCCATTCACTCTCAATGGAACAAACATCTCTGAATGCAGCAGTTATGTATACCTAGGTCGAGAAGTCAACATGATGAACGACCTAAAACCTGAGCTGCGCAGGAGGAAGAGAGCAGCATGGAATGCCTTCAAAGGCATCGAAGAAATAGCTAAAAGGACAAAGAACCTCCGGCTCCGGGCACATCTCTTCGACTCCACCGTTCTCCCTGCATTAACATACGCCTCAGAGACCTGGGCCCTATGAAAGCAGGATGAGAATGCTATTCGGGTCTCCCAGAGAGGCATCGAAAGAGCTATGCTCGGAATATCACGTCTCACTCAAGTGAGAGAAGGAATCCGGAGTTCTGACCTCCGTCGCTATTCCAGAATCAGGGGACGCTGTCTCGTTTGCCAAGGCATCGAAAATCAGATGGGCTGGACATGTAATGCGATTTGGAGACAACTGCTGGACTAGAGCCGTTACCGACTGGATCCCACGGGATGTCAAAAGATCACGTAGCCGACCACCTACAAGATGGTCAGATTTCCTTGTTAAGACCCTGAAGGAACTGTTTGAGGCTCTTCATATTCCTGAATCAACCAGATGCCATTGGGCTACATTGGCACGTGATAGGGTCCAATGGAAATGTTACTGGCGCCCGCCTCGAGCAAATCGATGAATAACGGGATTCAAGTGATCAAGTGAAGTGATCAAGGGCCAAGTGAATAAAGATAATAGCAAAGTAAAACTAGATGGAGCTTCTCTCTCCTGTTGTAATTCAAGTTGTTGCTTATTCATGCTGCCCACATAAGCTTTACCTCACTCCTTTTAGAGAAAATCGCATTCCTAGGAGAGTGGGTTTTCCCATTGAATCAGTGGGACTATTGAAAGATTTAAATGATAGGAACAAATGACCCTAAATTCATAGTGAAAAAAGAAGAAGCTAGAATTACTCTATCCAGGTTCATGCAGTTCAAGGAAGTGCATATTCATGGCTCGTTCCTAAACTTTAACTTACTCCTCAGAAAATTGTGGCTTCCTTGCAAAGTGTTATTTCCCAGTATTTTCAACGGGAATTTTGATGGATTTCTGTTGGGGACCACCTACTCTGAGCTGGGATGCAGCTGCATTTCCAAACAATTCTGGGATGCAGGATGAAATCCCCTTCTGCTCCAAGGGTATCAGAATCTGGTAGATAGGCAAAGACTCACGAATCCAGCAAAGTTCCAAAAGGCTTTTACTCACATAAGTTCTAGCAGTACAATCCAATATCAGGAAAACCCCAAACTTTCATTTCTAGCCTGCCCTACATCATGTGCTAGGTTAGAATCCTCAAGCCAAGATGATGGCTACACCCTGAACCACATACTTAGGTTCAAAAAGCAAGCAGGCAGTCGGATTCCAAATGGGCAGAAAGTCGAGCCCATTTTCTCCACTCTTTTCCTTCTCCTACCTATATTCTGGAGCCAAGGGTGGTCTGGTAACACAACCCCTTTAAACCATTACATTACCTCAATAGCTGGTTTGTGAGGATGTGGTGTATATACACATAATGGAGTATTACACATCTACAAGGAACAATAAAATGCAATTTGATGCAAAATGTGTGGAACTGGAAAATATAATGTTAAGTGAAGTAAGTCATAGTGGGGCCAGAACAGTAGTCCAACAGGTAGGGTGTTTGCCTTGCATGCAGCCAGACCCAGGTTCGATCAGCGGCATCCCATATTGTGCCCCGAGCACTGCAAGAGTAATTCCTGAGTGAAGAGCCAGGAGTAACCCCTGAGGATTGCTGGGTGTGACCCAAAAAGCAAAAAAAAAAAAAAGTAAGTCAGAAGGTAGATAAACAATGATATCTTATAAGTGACTCTAGTTTTAAATCAAAAGAAGTAGACATTGAAGATTCTAACTAAATGTAATTCAAAATACCTCATCTAATTATATGTGTTGTTCTCTATCTATTTCATGGTTTTTAGTTTATGTTCAAATAGTTAACAAAAATGTTTTAGGTTGGCAAAATTTTAAACATTGAACTAATTTTATTGATTATTCTATTTTTGTGATATGGACCGTAGGTGGTAATCCAAACTTCCTAACATCATTTGTTGAACAAGCTTTTCTTTATAATTTAGAATATCTTTGTCATAAATTAAATGTTTCTGTAACAATGGATTTAATCCTGAGCTTTTTGTTTTATATATTTACTTATTTGAAATAAAAGAGCTTTAATATCTAAAGTTAGATAAACGTATTATAGAGAATGATGACTCTTGTTTCATTCATCTTGTATCCTATCATTTGTTTTTACTGCTATATTGCTGATTGAACTTAGCATTAGACCTCTATTATATCCTCCCCAAAGAGCTTAAGATTTACAGTTCTTTTCAGTTCCACATAAATTAAAAAATCACTATCACTATCACTATCTTCCGATTCATAATCAATTTGCTCGAGCAGGCTCCAGTAACATCTCCATGTGTCCTGTCTCATCTCCATGTGTCCTGTCTCATGCTAGTAGAGCCCAAGGGCATCTGCTCTCTCCAGGAACATAAAGAGCCTCAAACCATTATATTAGGTCATGGGAATGACCTAAGATAATTGTTGCTGGTATTTGGCATATCAAATACAACATGGGCAGCTTGCCAGGCTTACCATGCGGGTGGCATACTCTTGTAGTCACCTCTAAATACAGTATTTATTGATGAACCGTGCAGCCACTTGTGGCCATGCAAGCCGGGCTGTGATAGGCTCGTCTGCTGGATGGAGTTCTGACGAAAAGGAGGTCCGGATGTGGAAAATGGCGGCCCTCATGGAGTGGGGGGAGTCGTCTGGTTTGTTGCGAGACTCTGCTGGGGTGGCGGGCCAGGGATAGAACCCGTCATCCCTTCCGGGCACCTCGTTAGCAGCTGGGCACAGGGAGAGCTGGAGCAGCTCTGCCCCATGTTTGTGAGTCTCTGGATCAGCATACCTGGGCCGGATTGAAAAAAAACTGCTGCAGGGTGATGTCAATGATCCGGGCTGTGATAGGCTGGTCTTTTGGGTGGAGTTCTGATGAGAGGGAAGTCCAGATGTGGAAAATGGCAGCCCTCATGGAGTGGGGGATCGTCTGTCTTGTTGCGAGGCTCTACTGGGGTGGCGGGCCAGGGCTAGAACCCGCCATCCCTCCCGGGAGCCTCATGAGCGGCAGGGCACAGGAATAGCTGGTAGCAGCTCTGCCCCATGTCTGAGTCTCTCAAAAAAAATTCTCTTTTTGAAGAACAAATGACATTTTTCCAAGAAATTAAAAAATGAATAATATTTTTAATTTTGATTGTTGCTAATTGAAATTAAAAAATATTCATTTTTCTAATTTTTTTGAAAAAGTGTCATTTATTCTTCAAAAAATAGAGAATGCCAGTTACAAATAAATTCCTTGAAGAAGATATGACAATCTGAAGAATAATATGGCATGAGATATAAAACTCAGGTTTGTAAAAGCAACATATTGCTAATAATTAAATATCTTCCATTATACTGTACTGTTAAGATAATCATACATTCAGCATTTTTTTCAGAGTGGCTGTGACATCCTTGTTTCTAAAACTATATATTAATGGGTTTAGAACAGGTGTTAGCATAGTGTAAAAACACAGAGGTTACCATGTCTTTTTCAGGCGTGTGGTAGGATTTGGGAAGCATGTATGTGTACATAGCAGCCCCATAGAAAATAATGACCACAGTAATGTGAGAAGAACAAGTGGCAAAGGCTTTCTTCTGGCCTTCTGCTGACTTCATTCTGTTGATAGTGAGAAGGATTAAATAATAAGAGCTAGAAATGGCTATTACAGGTATAAGAAGCATGAGAACACAGCATATGTACATAATTGTCTCATATAGGGATGTGTCTGCACAAGAGAGCTTCATTAGAGCAGGGACCTCACAGAAAAAGTGATGGATTTCCCGGGACCTGCAGAATGGGAAAGTCATGGTGACAGATGTGAGCATGAACCCATCCACCAATCCCAGAATCCAACAGCCAGACACTAAACGGAAGCACATTTTTTTGGTTCATGAGAACAAAATAATGGAGTGGATGGCAGATGGCCACATAGCGATCATAGGCCATGACAGCCAGAAGGAAAAAATTCGAACCTCCTAATGTCACATATAAGAACATCTGAATCCCACATTCAGGAGCTGAAATTATATTTACTCCTATGACTTGGTCCATGAGCATCTTGGGCACAGTGACTGAAATATACATGACATCCATGATAGACAACTGACTGATTAAAATGTACATTGGAGTATGGAGATTGACATTACAGTGTATCAGAAGGATCAGAATGCTATTTCCAAACAAAGCCAGCAGGAAAACCACAAAAATCACTACACAAAGAAGAGCTGGATGATTTGATTGAGTGAAGAATCCCAATAGGATAAAATCCGACCATCCACTGTGGTTTGATACCCAGCTGATCTTGTCCATGAGTGTTGATCTATAATTCAATAAGAACTTTGGAGTTAGCATTTAACTTAAGGAATGTGAGAGCTCGAAATGTTTATTGACCTAGTTTATTTTGTTTTGTGTGAATTTTCTTTATGTACTGGAGACCAATATAGTTACTTTTATCAAATATCATGGGACTAACTGTTTCACTATCACTATCACTATCTTCCCATTGATCAAGAGCGGGCACCAGTAATATCTCCATATGTCCTGTCTCATGCTAGTAGAACCCAAAGGCATCCGCTTACTCCAGGAACAGAAAGAGCCTCAAACCATTATATTAGGTCATGGGAATGACCTAATATAAATGTTACTAGTATTTGGCATATCAAATATGACACAAGCAGCTTGCCAGGCTTGCCATGCGGGTGGCATACTCTTGTAACTAACTGTTTAACTAAAATTTATAAATTGCTATAATTTAATTGATTATAAAACTAAGAAATCATAATGTTAGGTAAAAATGTTTCAGTCATGGTCAGAGTGATATTAAATTGGTAGAGTTTTTGTCTTGCATACGGCTTACCCATATTCAAACTCTGGCATCCCAATTGTCCCCCAATATTGTCAGGGGTAATTACTGAGTGCAGAGCTAGGAGTAACCCCTCAGCACTGCCAGTGTGGCCCAAAAGGAAAATATGTTATTTTTAAACTGGTGATTGGGGAAATGATCACTTTGAGCAAGATCTGGGTGCTGAAATGAGATAAGGTGATATACAGCATATTCTTTTAGTATATTAAGGTAATTATAGTGCCTAACAGGAAAAGAGGGTAAAATAAAGAGAAAATGTGTCTGCTATAGAGAAAGGCTGGATAAAGTACGTAGGGAAACTGAGTACATTGGTGGTAGAAAATATACTTGTAAAGGATGGGATAGAGAAACATTGCTTAACTTAAATTCAATCATGAATGATTTTAAAACTGTGTATCTCATGCTGATTCTATAAAAAATTAGAGGTTTTAATTTTTTATAATATTTTTGCATTCAAGATCAGGAAAAGTCCTAGTGGATATGGAGGTTTACCAACAAGTATGGAAACAATATTAGATAATGTGTTTCTTGCAGATAGAGACATTTTGTTATATAAGCCAGCATTAAATAATCTATTATTTAGTGTTGGTGGAAATTGAGGTCTTGAAATATTTGCAGATGTCCTTATAGAAGGAAAATTATTATCAAATATTGGGTTAGTGCATTGGGTCATCCGATAAAGAAGTCATAGATTAAAGGGACAAATTAACAGAAGGACAGTGGTGGAGGATCTTAAAGCACTCTCATCGTGATGGAGATGCAGTGACTTTGGACATCAAATTCTTAAATATTAATACTATTGTAGCCATTTTACCCCAATGTCAATGCAACTTTAATAAAAATGAAGTAATTTAAATTACAGATAATTTGAACAATTTTTATGTAAAATACTTCAGCACCCTGATCCTTACAAGCAAATATGCTCTGAGGCACATGGTTGAGGTAAATGAGACTATATATTCAAAGGTAGAGCAGAATTCTAATATTTAGAATTATCTGAGCATGGACTGAGGCTCTGGATTCCTCTTTTTTTCTAGGCAATATTTCTCTGTTTCCTATACAAATAAAACGAGAGTAAGAACAATGCTTTATTGATTTATGGTAAGGATTAATTAGATAAAATATGAATGTTCCTCAAATATTAAAAGTTATTACGTGAAAAATATATGCAAGAAGTGATTGTGGTTATCGTTGCCTTTGTTGTTATTGTTCTTGGGCCACACTTGGCGGTATTAATGGGTTATTTCTGACTCTTCACTCAGCAAATCCTTCTGTCAATGCTCAGGAGACCATATGGGATGCCAAGGATAGAATGTAGATTGGCTGTGTGATAGATAAATGCCCTATCTCCTGTAGATAGGTTCTGCTATCCTTGTTTCATGATATTAGAAACAGACTTAAGTTCTCAAGCTTGTGTGGAAAGTTTCTGTACATCATAAGCTTTTGTATTTTGTAATTTATTTCTTAAACGAATCACAGTGAGATACACAATTACAAAGTTGTTCATGATTGGGATTTAGTCACGTAAAATTCTAAACCAGTTCCTTCAGCACTGTAGGTTTCCCACCTGTAATGTCTCTAATTTTCCACCTTTTTCATAGCCTTGATATGAAAGCATATATATTAAGAAATAAATGAATTGTCTAGTATGTATACTACAATGAGATTTATGTGTTTCTATAAAGACCTAGCTTATGCTATGTGTGTGCCTGTGTGTTTGTGTTTCTTATAGAAAATCAAGTTTTGTTTTCATTACCTGTTTTTACAATTTCTCCTACTTTCCCCTTTCCCACATACTACTTGTTTTTAATAGGGAAAAGATATATAATGTAACTGTGTTTATAAAGTCAAAAACTTACTTTGTCATTGCTTTTAATATTCTTTCTGCTGTTCCTTGCAGCAGTCAGTTTTAACCATAAACATATGCAAAGCTCAAAACCAAAGAGCAAGGAGCCCCAAATCACTCACTCAATTCCCTGTTCTTTTCTGTTTTATGCTCATAATTTTCATATGTATTCAGTTAAACACTGAGGACAAATATAGTCAAATTAGTCTTGGCTACACTTAATGAGACCCACAGTCAGTTTACTCTGGCAGCAATTATATTAATGTGATTCAAAGTGAATTTAAAGTATTTGAACTAGGCTTTCTAGTATACAGAAATAAAGAAAGCACCATCACCCTGTAACCACGTATGTATGCTACATAAATCTATAACTTACTGTGCCAAAACAGTAATCTGATGACCATAGTGGGAAAATTTAGGCTACAGTTGAATAGCCTTCAATTTGAGCATTATTCACCCATTGACCATTTCATCTGGAAAATATAAACTTCAATTTTGTTGAAAGAAAATTGGTCTCAAGAAAACATAAAGAACTGTTGTTACTAGAGAAGTATAGAAGAAGTGAGGCAAGGCAAGGGAATCAAATTGACAGTGGTAGAGTGATGTTAGTACTTCAGTTGCAGGTACCCTTATATTTATTTTGAAGAGGCTTAACATTCTGATTCTAATGCATGCACATATTATGTACATGAATGCTATCTCAAAAAATTTTAATATACAAAATTATTTTTTTTTCCAAAGTTAGAAAATATATTTTGAAATAATGAAATATTTCAAATACTATCACAGCCACTGTCCATGGTTGAAAGTGGTGGGAGAGGGCAGAAGGATGGGGGAGAGGACAGGATGACAATGATTGTTGTAAATGATCTCTTGACAAGAATTAAATGCAGAAAGTAGGGAGTTATGCATGACAACTCTTCAGTACCTTTATTGGAAACCATAATGCTGAGAGAGATAGACAAAGGCAGAGAGAGATAGAGAGAGAAAGAGAAAGGCAGAGAGAGATAGAGAGAGAAAGAGAGAGAGAGAAAGAAAGAGAGAGATTGACAAAAAGTGCCTTACAGGGGAAACAGAAGGCAGCCATGGTGTGAGAAATGAAGGAGAGGAAAAAAAAACTGGGGATATTGGTACATTGTTGAAAGGAAAGGTCATATCATTGTATGATCAAAACCCAATCATGAACAACTTTATAACTGTGAATCCCATGATGGTTTAATAAAAAATTAAAAGATAATTAATAGAAACTAAACAAGTGAGCAAGCTAAATAAAATCCATAAAAAATTCTTATACTGAGAAGAAATAAATCATTGCAGAAAAATGGGTGAGGTAACGAGTAAGAAAATCAGGTAAAGGGAGTGAATTGCATGGTGATGAATGATACAAAATAATTCAGTTACTAAGACACATTATGTACCTAATGCACGTACAGACAAATGTTTCATAAAACTAAAACATTTCTTAATTTATTTCTCTTCATAAGTCATAATAGATCTGTGAAAAATTTAGACTCTAAATGATAAAATAATGTAAAAAAGGCTAAATTATTTTTATGTTGGGTCTCACCCAGTGATACTCAGGGATAACTCCTGACTATACTCAGAGATCACTCTTGGTGGTGCTCTGGGAACTATATGGAAATCACTGGATAAAAACGGTCCTGTATGCTGTACTACTTATTGCTCCTGCCACTGTAAAATTTTTTTTAATCTAATATAATACATCAAAGCAGAATAATTTCAGAAATTACCGTTTGGCTTCTGTAGAGGATGAACCAAACTTCAGTTGATACTCAGCTCCCATCCAGACAGATAAATAGACTGTGGTCATTTCACAGTACAATGAGAAATAACAGAGTGACGTCATCCCTCATTTTGTAATACCCACTTGGGTCATGGTTGATGATTTTCTTTTCATAGTTCCCTTCTGAGATTAGAAAGTGGAGGAAAAGAATTGAACCGTTCACAGACATTTCTGTTGTTTTTCTCATGTAAAAGGTCTCTTAAGAACATGTAAACTGTGAGTGGATAAAAACAGCAAAGCTCCAACTTGGCTAAGCCTGTCTTCCAACAATTATTGATTAACTTTTATTAGTTCAATTTCTAGTCCCTAATATAACATTCATATCAGTTTTAAGCAACTGTTTTTAATTTTTAATGCCAAGACAAAGGCTACACACAAAGATAAAAACTGAAAAATAAGAATCATTTAACAATTCAATTACAACATACTCACCTAAGAATTATAAAACAAAAATTGCATTATAAATAAAGATATGTGACAGATGAATGGAAAAGAACTGAAATCTCAATGATAAATCCTCAGATATATAGGCAGTTAATCTCTGATGGAGGAGTTGAATGCATGAATGGATCAAGAAAAGTTTCTTAAATAGATGTTTTTTTTTTAAATTGGATTAACTCCTGTAAAAGGAAGTAATACTGGATCCCTCTCTCATACCAGGCTTAAAAAGGTAAGTAAAAGTGGATTAAAAAAAAACCTAAGTATTCCACCAGAAACTGTTAAATACATTGACAAAACATATGCAGAACTATCTGGGTCTGGATATCAACGATGTTTTCAATTACTTGATGTCACAGATATCAAGAATAAAATTAACAAAGTGGAACGATATGAAGGTGAAAATTTTGTGCATGGCAAAATGAAATGAAAGGTGAAATAAATAGTCTGAGGGATATATTCATAAACAATCCTTCAGATAAATGAAGAACATTCAAGTTCTGTGAAGCTCTTGGGACCAGGAGATAGTAGAGCCTTTAGGGTGCTTGCTTTTAATGTGGCTGAAGCTGGTTCCACCCACATATCCTATGGTCCCATGAGCCCACCAGGAGTAATTCTTGAATGCAGAAACAGAGTGAGCACTGAAGAACATTGGACGGTGCCCCAAAGTCAAATAAATAAATAAATAAATAATTTTCTTCGTAAGCTTTGGATTGGCAATGACGGTGACATTAGTGCTGCAATATCTAAATCTGTCTAAAATTCAACTATGAATAGTATAAATAATGGACTTTAAAAAATTTTACAGTTGAATTTTATTTATTTTTTAATTTGTTTTATTATATTACCATGAGATATACCACCTGTGCTATTGCTCAGGTCCCCAGATACTCACTTTTTATGTTAAGGCACCTTGATTTAACAGACTGTGTTCCAGGCAGTCAGTGTTGCATTAATGACCCCATTATCAGTCACCAATTCTCCAGTTCTGCTGCCTGCCCCCCACTACCCCCTCTCCATGGCAGGCACTTTTATTTTTTAATGCACTGTGGTTTGCAATGCTATAACTGATAGGGTTTCATGCCTGCCACATTCTAGCTAGATGCTTCCCCAGATGACCACTTGTCTGTGTCCCAGTGCCCCTCCTACTCTGCCTTTCCCTTCCCTGTGGTTTGCTTTCTACCTGAGATTTGTTCTCAGGTTCTTTGGGCATTTATTGCAGAAACTGACTTAATAGACTAGAGTAAAAAAAACAAACTGCAAGACATTCCATTTTTTTCTCTAAACATACATCTCGTCTTCATGTATTAATATCTTCTGCCCTCACTATTTAGGATATAGCATTTAAAATATAGTGATATTTTAAGCCATGCAATCAGACTTTATGTTCCATAAAATGCAGAGGTGAAGGGATGGAGTGATAGCACAGCTGGGAGGCTGGAGCGATAGAACAGAGGGAGGATGCTTGCCTTGATGTGGCTGATGCAGGTTCAATCCCTGGCCATCCTCTCTGATTTCTCAGCCCAGCAGGAGTGACCCCTGAATGTAGAGCCAGGAGTAATCCCTTGAGCAAGGCCAGGTTTGGGCCAAATACAAAAGGAAAAAACCGCAGAGGTGAAACTGATGTGATATGAAGACTTCATCTCTCCACCTCTTCTTCTTCCCAGGGACTTCTTTAACGAACCGTGTCGAATTCTCCCAATGTCTATTTCGTGTTCATCTAGAGCTCTCATCATTTTATTTGCTTTCTTTATACCTGAGCTAGGAGGTGAATTTCTAGTGCATCCTTAAAGTAAAACAGAAATGGGCAAGAAATCGTCTTGACAGTGTGAGTAGCTTAGAAACTTGCTTTTCCATTAAAGAAAAATTACTTGTTAGTATTTCACTGAAGGTTTGTGGAGTTAGCTAAGGAAGTTAGTGACTTCTATTGTTTTGATTGTTTTTGTCTTTTTTTTTTTTGTGGAGGGGTTGTTTGTTTGGTTTTATTTGTTCAACCATGCCCAGTATGCTCCAGGCTTACTGTTGGCCTGGAGTAAGTACCCTGAGTACTCTGCACTCAGGGATCACTTCTGATCCTGGAGTAAGTACCTGAGTACTCTGTACTCAGGGATCACTTCTGATAGTGCTCTGGTAACCATATTGGGTGCCATGGAGCAGATCTGGGTTGACCACATGCCAGGCAAGCGCCATTGGATTATCTCCCCAGCCCCCACTGTTGTTGTTTCTAAAAACAGCAAGCCTTAGCTGGTCAGAGTTTTCCCGGGAGGGGGAGAGGTAGATTTTGAGACTGCACTGTCAGTGTACTGGGGTACATTCCCTTTCTGATGGGAAAGTCTGCGGGTATGAGCCAGTGACAGTAAGGCCTGCAGCGCGAGCACCTTAAACCGCAACACATTTTCTCTCTTTGGCTCTAATTTTTTAACTGTGCTTCCTGAGCTATCATATCATATGATACCATGATATATTGACAGAGGTATGCATATGTATATAAAATATGTATATATACATGTACACATACACGCACACACACGCACACACACATATATATATTATATATATATATATATATATATATATATATATAATACACACACAGCAGAGCCTGGCAAGCTACCTGTGTTGTATTTGATATACCAAAAACACTAACAATTATAGACCTCATTATCGTCCTCATTCTCATGACCGGAACAAATGGTTTGAGGCTTTTCATGTTCCTGGAGCAAGCAGAGGCCCGTGGGCTATACTAGTATATGACAGGGACAGTGGAGATGTTACTGGTGCCCACTTGAGCAAATCAATAACAACAAGAATACAAGTGATACAAGTGAGATATACAATTACAAGAATGTTCAGGTTTGGGTTTCAGTCAGTGTTCCAGAACACATCCTTCCACCAGTGCCCATTTTCCACCACCAATATCCCCTATCCCCTTATTCCCTCACCCCTTCCCTAGCCTGCCTCTATGGCAAGCACTTTTGCCCTCCTCTCTCTCTCTCTCTCTGTCTTTCTGTGTCTGTGTCTCTTCTCTTATTAAACATTGTGGCTTGCAGTACATACATTTAGAGGTTATCATGTATATCCCTTTGCCTACCTAACTTCTGATTCCTACACACTTGCAGTAGATTCCACCCACTGACAAGACCTCCTGATCCATGTTTTGCTTAGTCTTGGATATTGGTATCATACCACTTTTTTTATATATCCCGCAAATAAATGCAGTCATTCTATATCTGTCCTTTTCCCTATGGCTGAGAGAGCATGATCCTCTCCATGTACATTCATTTATAGGCAAATTTCATAACTTTGTTTTTCCTAATAACTACATAGTATTCCATTGTGTAGATGTACCACAGTTTATTTATCCAGTCATGTGTTCTCGAACATTCCCGTTGTTTCCAGATTCTGGCTATGGTGAATAGTGCTGCTATGAACATAGAAGTGTATATGGTGTTTCAGCTGTGTGTTTTTGGCTTCCTAGTGTGCATTCCCAGGAGTGCTATTTCTGGTCAAATGGGAGCTGGAGTTCTGGTCTTTGGAGGAATGTCCATAATGTTTTCCGAAAGGTCTGTACCAGTCAACATCCCACCAACAATAGATAGAGTCCCCTTACTACCATCATCTGCACCAGCACTTGTTCTTGCTCTTTTGGATATGTGTCTGTCTCTGTGGTGTGAGATGATATCTCATTGTTTTCATTTTTATCTCCATGATGATTAGTGATGATGAGCATATTTTCCTATGCCTTTTGGCCATTCAAATTTCTTCTTTGTCTACATTCTTGTTCATTTCTTCTCCCCATTTTTTGATGGGGTTGGATGTTTTCTTCTTGTAAAGTTCTACCAGTGCCTTATATATCCTGGATATTAATCCCTTAAAATTCTTTCCCACTTTGTGGACTGTCATTGTATCTTTTTTTTAATTTTTTATTATACCACAGTGAAACATACAATTACAAAGGTGTTCATAATTGGTTCTTGGTAATACAGTATACCAGCACCCATCCCTCCACCAGTGCCACATTTCCACCACCAATGTAGCCCACCCCTCCCGCCCACCCCCATGCTGCCTTAATAGCAGGTACCCCAGTTTCCTCTCTTTCTCTCTCTGTCTCTCTCTCTGTCTCTGCATCTCTCTCCCTCTTGTTTTAAACACTGTGGCTAGCCCTGCAGGTATTTAGAGTTTATCACTTAAGTCTCTTTGTGTATATTCAATGGTGAGTTTTAATCTGCCATTACCATTTCCCCACATTTAGTAAAACACTGGTATCTATTTATGTCGTATTAATGAATGCAGTCATTATATATCTGTCCTTTTCCTTCTGACTAATTTCACTCAGCATGAGAGTCTCCATGTCCATCCATTTGCAGGTAAATTTCATAATTTCATCTTTTCTACAGCCGCATAGTAATCCATAGTGTAGATGAACCACAGTTTCTTTAGCCAGTCCTCTGTTCTCGGGCATTTAGGTTGTATCACTATTTGCATATAACATGATATTTTACCTGGAAAACCCGAAACTCTCTACCAAGATACTCCTAGAAATAATACATTCCTATAGTTGAGTGGCAGGGTATAAAATCAATACCCAAAGTAAATGGCCTTCCTATATGCAAACAGAGAAAGAGAAGAAAGGGATATTAAAGAAACTATCTCATTCACAATTGTGCCACAGAAAATCAAATATTAGGAATCAGTTTGACAAAGAATGTAAAGGATCTCTATAAAGAAAACAACAAAACATTATTTCAGGAAATAAAAGAGGACCTGAGGAAATGGAGACACATTCCCTGCTCATGGATTGGAAGGATTAACTTTATCAAAATTGTAATACTCCCTAGAGCTTTGTACAGATTCAATGCGGTCCCTATAAAGATACTCATGATGTTCTTAAAATAAATTGAACAAATGCTCCTGAAATTTGTATGGAATAATAAGCCCCACGAATAGCTAAAGCAATCCTTGGGAAAAAGAAGATGGGAGGTATCACTTTACCTTATCTCAAGCTCTACTACAGAGCAGTTGTAATTAAGACAGTGTGGTATTGGTATAGAGACAGACCCGTAGACCTATGGAATAGAACTGAATATCCTGAAACACACTCTAAAATATACAACCACTTAATCTTTGATAAAGGAGCAAAAAATATTAAGTGGAGCAAAGGAAGCCTCTTCAACAAATGATTCTGGGAAAACTGGGTAGCTATGTGTAAAAAATGAACTTAGACCTCCTTTTTAACGCCATGCACAAAAGTCAGATCAAAATGGAATATAGATCTCAACATAAGACATGAATCTATAAGTTACATCGAAGAAAACATAGGAGAAATGCTCTACTACATCGAAACTAAAAGTATCTTTAAAAATGACACACCACTGACCAAGCAAATGGAAGCAAAGATAAACAAATGGGATTATATAAAATTGAAAAGCTTCTGCACCTCAAAAGAAACGGTGACCAAGATACAAAGACAATCCACAGAGTGGGAAAGGATATTCACCCAATACCCATCTGACAAGGGGTTAATATCCAGGATATATCAGGCACTGGTAGCACTCCACAAGAAGAAAACAGCCAACCCCATCAAAAAATGGGGAGAAGAAATGAACAGAAGCTTCCAAAAAGAAGAAATTCGAATGGACAAAAGGCATATGAAAAGTGTTCTTCATCTTTAATCATCAAAGTGATGCAAATCAAAACAACAATGAGGTACCATCTCACACCACAGAGACTGGCACACATCCAAAACAGCAAGAACAACAGGTGCTGGCGTGGATGTGGGGAAAAAGGGACTCTCATTCACTGTTGGTGGGAGTGCTGGCTGGTCCAGCCCTTTTTGGAAAACAATATGGGCATTCCTCCGAAAACTAGATATTGAGCTCCCATTTGATCCAGCAATAGCACTCCTGGGAATATACCTGAGAGACCGAAAAACACATAGCCGAAACGCTATCTGTACTTCTTTATTCATCTCTGCGCTATTCACTATAGCTAGAATCTGGAAACAACCTAAATGCCTGAGAACAGAGGACTGGCTAAAGAAACTGTGGTTCATCTACACTATGGAATACTATGCGGCTGTCAGAAAAGATGAAATTATGAAATTTACCTGCAAATGGATGGACATGGAGACTCTCATGCTGAGTGAAATTAGTCAGAAGGAAAAGGACAGATATATAATGACTGCATTCATTAATACGACATAAATAGATACCAGTGTTTTACTAAATGTGGGAAATGGTAATGGCAGATTAAAACTCACCATTGAATATACACAAAGAGACTTAAGTGATAAACTCTAAATACCTGCATGGCTAGCCACAATGTGTAAAAGAAAAGGGAGAGAGATGCAGAGACAGAGAGAGAGAGAGACAGAGAGAGAAAGAGAGGATACTGGGGTACCTGCTATTGAGGCAACCTGGAGGTGGGAGGGAGGGGGTGGGGTACATTGGTGGTGGAAATGTGGCACTGGTGGAATTAGGGATGCTGGTATACTGTACTACCAAGAACCAATTATGAACACCTTTGTAATTGTATGTCTCACGGTGGTATAATAATTTTTTAAAAAATCAAGAAGGTATGAGGATGTCATATGGGAAGAGAACAAGGATATTTAAAAGCTATCAGTGATTAGAGAAAAGCCAATCAAATAACAAGAAGTATGACCTCAGCTCTGTGAGAATAACACATATAGATATAGAAATATACATAATACAATATTTTTTGGAAATGTTCTGTCTGAAAAAGGAAATATCAAGCACTGGTCCTTGAAATTTCACTTGATCCAACCTCTATATGGCTATTTCTGAAAAAAATAAGATTTATACTCCTAGTGATTCAATTGATAATTGATAATATTCTTGATATTATACTAAGAGCTGCAATGGACATGGATGTGCATATATAACTTTTAAATAATTTTTTGTATTTGTGTTTAGATATAATTTTTTATTTTTAATTATAATTTTTAATTATACCTAAACCCAAATACGAAAAATTATTTAAGTTATATATGCACATCCATGTCCATTGCAGTTCTTAGTATAATATCAGGAATACAGAAACAACACAAATGTCAAACAAGAGATGATAAGATAAATTTTGTTATCTGCTAACAGTAAAAGTGTGTAAATGTTAATTCTAAACTAGAACTGAGCATTGAATGTACATGATAATCCCTAAATGTCTGTAGGGCAAGCCACAATGTGTAAGAGAAGAGAGAAAGAGAGAGAGAAAGACAAAGAGTGAGAGAGAGACGGAAAGGAAAAGTCCCTGCTACAGAGGCGGGCTGGGGAGTGGGGAGGGAACTTGGGGACATTGTGGGAATAGGGCACTGGTGGAGGGACAGGTGCTGGAACAACGTATAACTGAAACCCAATCATGAATGTCTTTGTAATTGTATGTCTCACAATCAGTAGTATAATAAAAATTTTTAAAAAAGAAAATGTAAAAAATGCAGTTTATGTCAACATGGTTGAATCGAGAATATCATGTGAGAAAAATTAGGAGAAGCAGAAAGACAAGCATAAGATCATCTCATGCATCACTGGTATTGAAAGAAATAAATCATGTGTATAAACATATTGATTAATAACAAACTTTGAATCTTTGAATACAGACCTGCTTGTATCAAATCTGTGGGGAGAAGTTCAGAGAAATTACTGGAAGTAAGATGGGAGCATAGATGGAGAGTCTTGAGCACATGGATGGTGCTAAGGGCAGTTACAGATTACAAAAAATTATAATTGCCAATCAACAAAGAATGTGCATATGTGAGGGAGGGAAGGAAGGTCAGATCAGTGGTGACATTGGCATAGGGGTAAAAGGCCTTGAGCACTTTTGTGATGAAATATGCATTAATACCATAAATGTAAACACTGTTAGAATCTTATTACCTAAACTATATAAGTCTTTTTTTTTCTTTTTGGGTCACACCCAGCAATGCTCAGGGCTTACTCCTGGCTCTATACTCAGGAATTACCTCTGGCAGTGCTGGGGACCCTATAGGATGCGGGGGTCGAACCCTGCTACAAGGCAAATGACCTACCTGCTGTACTACCGTTCTGGCCCTTAAATAAACAAATCAAATATGACATCCATTTATAGGAAATTAATTCAAATTTCTAGTGAAAACTGGAATTTTAGAAAATTTGTATTCTTAACCTTGATATGTTAGATAGCTTTTAATAGAGGCTTTTTTTGTTGAGATGTTCATGATAATACAATACTTTAAAACTGTTGCATAGTGAAGTGCTATAGTTTTGGGTAATGTTTAAACCAACTAATAAATGATGTCAAAAATGAAAGTGGATGGCAATGGCAAGAAAATTGACACCAATCTGGCAGGAGTATAGAAGTATTCTTCACTCACATAACTTGTAATAAAATTCTTCTGAACCATTATATGTGTCTCTGTAACCACTGCAAATTTTTTCTTGCCATACAATTTTTATGCAATAATATTTCACATATTATAACATCTGTCACGCAGGCCTTTTTTCTGAGGGTTGGCACCTCCAATATGCTAAACTATTTTATACTTAAGTTGTCGTATTCTAACCCTTATAACCTTCTTTTCTATAATCTGAGAACGCTGGCAAAGGGAATAATAGCAATTGATAGTTTAAAAAAAATTCTTTCTTTGGTCCGATTAATGGTGATTAATTTAATTAGCTACAGTGGCTATAAACCATTGAAAACCACATATAAGTTTGGAGGCTCATACTTCAAAAAGACAGTCTTAGCTGCTTTAGTGGGGTCCAGGAATGTAGATCAGAATGAAAGAATGTTGTGCCTGCAGCTCCAGGAATACAGTGTCCTTATTCACTTAGCTATTATGGTTTCATGCAGATACATTATTTCCTGATTATTGATTGTCTATGAGTGACAACAATCTCTTCCCTTACACTCCACTTTTCACTATAGGACATTGTAACCACTATAAACAATCTCCCTCCTACTTTAAGTCCACTCCTTTTGAAGGGCATTGTTTTCTTATGACTAATGAGTCTTATGCTTACAAATTAATTACATTTGATCTCACTGTCTTCTAACTCTCTATGTGTATTATGTCTTTAAATTTGTAAATTATACACTGATTAATGAAAATACTTATATAAAATTATTTTCATCTAATTATTCTTAAGATGAATTAGAAGAAGGTGTAACATTGTTTAAAGTTGTCTCACTATTATCCAAAAATCAAAACAGGTTTATAGGAAAGAGGAACTTATTGGCAAGGAAGAATGTAAGGTACATGCCATAAAACATGTCTGAATAGCACAAACAATAGTACAAGTCTTTGAAAGATGAGAAAATTTATGTCAAGCAGTGATATGATAAACTACTTATAAATAGTTAATTTTCCATAAAAATGAACGCATAAGTATGATGTGGAAATGAATATAAACACTTAATGTACATACTGTGTACACTAATACAAAGTCATACTGTTTCTTTTGAGGTGCAGAAGCTTTTTAGTTTCATGTAGTCCCATATGTTTATCTTTTCTTCTAGTTGCTTTGTTAGTGATGTTTCACCTTTGAAGATGCCTTTAGCTTCAACGTCGTGGAGGGTTTTTCCTATATTTTCTTTTTTAAAATTTTTTAAATTTTTTTTTATTTTTTTAAACATTTTATTATACCACCGTGAGATATACAATTACAACGTTGTTCACGTTTGGAGGTTTCGGTCACACAGTGTTCCAGCACCCCGCCCTCCACCAGTGCCCCTCAACCACCACTCATGTCCCCAATTCCCTCCCCCCTCCCACGTCCTGCCTAAATGGCAGGTTCTTTATCTTCTCTCTCTCTCCTCCTCTCTCTCTTCCTTCTCCTACATATTGTGGGTTACACTACATACACTTAGAAGCCATCATTTGAATTTTTTTGCCTGTATTTTATGCTCAATTCTATGTTGGTATCAGACATTTTGACATTTATTCACACATGTTCCCTTCTCTATCTTACCTAACCTCTGACTCCCACGCTTGTGGTAATTTCAACTTTTGGTAAGATCACCTTATATATTTATGTCATGCAAATAAATGCAGTCATTCTATGTCTCTCTCTTTCCTTCTGACTAATTTCACTCAACATGATTCTTTCCATGTCCATCCATTAATAGGCAAATTTCATAACTTCATTTTTCCTGACAGCTGCATAGTATTCCATTGTGTAGATGTACCACAGTTTCTTTATCCAGTCATCAGTTCTTGGGCATACTGGTTGTTTCCAGGTTCTGGCTATTCTGAATAGTGCTGATATGAAAATAAAAGTGCGGATTGTGTTTCTGCTGTGTGTTTTTGGCTTCCCATGGTATATTCCCAGGAGCGGTATGGCTGGGTCAAAGGGGAGCTCAATTTCTAGTCTTTGGAGGAATGTCCATATTGTTTTCCAGAAAGGTTGTACAAGTTGACATTCCCACCAACAATGTATGAGAGTCCCCTTTTCCCCGCCAACTATGCCAGCACTAGTTGGATATGGGCCAGTCTTTGTCGTGTGAGGTGATATCTCATTGTTGTTTTGATTTGCATCTCTCTGATGATTAGTGATGATGAGCATTTTTTCATATGCCTTTTGGCCATTCGAATTTTTCCTTGTCAAAGTATCTGTTCATCTCTTCTCCCCATTTTCTAATGGGGTTGGCTGTTTTTTTCTTATAGAGCTGTACCAGTGCCTGATATATCCTGGATATTAACCCCTTATCAGATGAGTATTGGGTGAATATTCTTTCCCATTCTGTGGTCTGTCTTTCTATCTTGGTCACTGTTTCTTTCTGAGGTGCAGAAGCTCTTCAGTTTCATGTAGTCCCATATGTTTATCTTTTCTTCTAGTTGCTTTGTTAATGGTGTTTCACCTTTGAAGATGTCTTTAGCTTCAATGTCGTGGAGGGATTTTTCCTATATTTTCTTGAACGTACTTTATGGATTCAGGTCTGATATTGAGATCTTTAATCCATTTTGATCTGATTTTTGTGCGGTGTTAGACACGGGTCCAAATTCATTTTTTACATGTAGCTGTCCAGTTTTCCCAGCACCACTTGTTGAAGAGGCTTTCCTTACACCAGTTTGGACTCTGCACCTTTACCAAAGATTAACTGATCATGTCTTTGAGGGTGGGTGTCAGGATACTCAACTCTATTCCATAGGTCCTCAGGTCTGTTTTTATTCCAGTACCACACTGTTTTAATTACTGCTGCTTTGTAGTACAGTTTGAGGTTGGGAAAGGTGATACCTTCCATCTTCTTCTTCCCAAGGATTGCTTTAGTTATCCGTGGGGGTTTATTATTCCATACAAAGCTCTAGGGAGTATTACCATCTTGACAATGTTGATTCTCCCCATCCATGAGCAGGGAATGTGTTTACATTTCCTCCTGTCCTCTTTTACTTCTTGAAGCAGTGTCTTGTAGTTCTCTTTGTATAGGTCCTTTACACACTTGGTTAAGCTGATTCCTAGGTATTTGATTTTCTGTGGCACAATTGTGAATGGAATCGATTTCTTAATATCCTTTTTCTTCTCTTTCGTTATTTGTATAGGAAAGTCACAGATTTTTGGGTATTGATTTTGTACCCTGCCACTCTACTATACATATCTATTGTTTCTAAGAGTTTTTGGGTCGAGAGTTTAGGGTTCTCTAGGTATAATATCATGTCATCTGCAAATAATGATAGCTTGATTTCTCCCTTGTCTATCTGGGTTCCCTTAATGTCCTTTTTCTTCTCTGATTGCTATGGCGAGTACTTCCAGTACTATATTGAATAAAAGAGGTGAGAGAGGGCAACCTTGTCGTGTTCCTGATCTTAAGGGGAAGGCTTTCAATTTTTCCCCATTGAGAATGATACTCGCTGTGGGCTTTTGGTAGATGGCTTTGACTATCTTGAGGAAGCTTCCTTCAATTCCCATTTTCTGGAGGGTTTTAATCATGAATGGTTGCTGGATCTTGTCAAATGCTTTTTCTGCATCTATCGATAGGACCATATGGTTTTTACTTTTTCTCTTATTGATATGATGTATTATGTTGATTGATTTGAGAATGTTGAACCATCCTTGCGTTCCCGGGATGTATCCTACTTGGTCATGATGTATGATCCTTTTGATGAGTCTTTTGGATTCTGTTTGCTATTATTTTGTTTTAGATCTTAGCATCTATGTTCATCAAGGAGATTGGTCTGTAATTTTACTTCTTTGTGTTGTCTCTCCCTGCTTTGGGTATCAGGGTGATATGCGCCCCTAAAAGCTGTTTGGGAGTGTTTCTGTTTCTTCTATTTCCAGGAAGAGCTTGAACAGGACTGGCAGTAGGTCCTCCTTAGAGGTTTGGTAAAATTCGCCAGTGAACCCATTTGGACCTGGGATTTTGTGTTTGGGCAGACTTTTTATTACTGTTTCAATTTCCTCGATGGTGATAGGCTGATTCAGGTATTGGAGGTCTTCTTGTTTCAGTCTTGGGAGGTTATAGGACTTCAGGTATTTATCCATTTCTTCTAGGTTCTCATGTTTTGTGGCATACAGGTTCTCAAAGTAACCTCTGATGATCCTTTGGATTTCTGTTTTTTCTGTTGTGATGTCACCATTTTCATTTCTGATTCTGTTTATTTGGTTTCTCTCTATTCCTGTCCTTACAAGTTTTGCCAGTGGCTTGTCGATCTTGTTTAATTTTTTCAAAGAAACAGCTCTTGGTTTCATTAATCTTTTGTATTGTGTTTTTGGTTTCCAGCTTGTTGATTTCCTACCTAAGTTTCACTATTTCCTTCCTTCTGCCTGGGTTGGGCTTCCCTTGTTGGTCTTTTTCTAATATTTTCATCTGTGAGGTCAGGTTATTTATGTGGGCCCCTTCTTCTTTCCTGATGAATGCTTGCAGAGCTATGAACTTTCCTCTTAACACAGCTTTTGCTGTGTCCCACAAGTTCTGATAGTTTGTATCTTCGTTGTCATTTGTTTATAGGAATCTTTGGATTTCCTGTTTGATTTCTTCTATGACCCATTTGTTGTTCAGCAGTGAGCTGTTTAGTTTCCAGGTATTTGGTTTAGCTCCCTGCTTCTGTGTATGGTTCACTACTATTTTCAGTGCATTGTGGTCTGAAAAGATAGTCGACACAATTTCAATCTTTTTTATTTTGTTGTGGTATGCTTTGTGGCTCAGTATATGGTCTATCTTGGAGTATGTTCCATGTGCATTGGAAAAAATGTTTATTCAACTTTTTGGGATGAAAAGCCCTGTATATATCAACCAGCCTCTCTTCCTTCCATTTCTTCCTTCAGGCCCAGTATTTCCCTGGTGAGTTTAAGCCTCGTCGATCTATCCATAGTCGATAAGGCAGTGTTGAAGTCTCTGACTATTATTGTGTTACTGTTAATGTCTTCTTTGAGGTCTATTAATAGTAGTTTTAAGTATTTTGCTGTCCCCTCGTTTGGCGCATATATGTTTAGTAGTGTGATTTCTTCCTGGTATACATACCCCTTAATTATTAAGAAATGGCCTTCATTGTCCCTTTTAACCTTTTCAGTCTGAAATCTATATTGTCAGATACAAGTATGGCCACACCCGCCTTTTTAGGGGGTTGTTTGCTTGGAGAATGGTCTTCCAGCCTTTGACTTTGAGTCTGTGTTTGCTCTGGTTATTCAGATGTGTTTCTTGTAGCCAGCAGAATGTTGGATTCAGTTTTTTAATCCATTTTGCCACCCTGTGTCTCTTAATTGGTGCATTTATACCGTTGATGTTGAGAGAGATTATTGTCATTGGATTTTGTGCCATCTTTCTGTTTAAACTTGTTGTGGTTTTGGGTTGTCTTATTTTACAATAGACCCTTCAATCCTTCTTTTAGAGTTGGTTTTGAGTCTATGAATTTCCTGAGTTGTTGTTTATCCATGAAGTTGTGTATCTTTCCTTCGCATCTGAAAGTAAGTCTAGCTGGGTAAAGAATTCTTGGTGAGGCCTGAAGTTCATTGAGTCTTTTCACAATATCCCACTATTGTTTTCGGGCTTGGAGTGTTTCATCTGAGAAGTCTGCTGTAAATCTCAGGGATGCTCCTTTGTATGTGATTTCCTTCTTCGATCTTGCTGCTTTCAGTGTTCTATCTCTGTCTATCGTTTTTGTCATTTTAATAAAGATGTGTCTTGGAATATTCTTATTGGGGTTTCTTTTAGCTGGTATCCTTCGGACCTCCTGTATCTGGGAGCATACTTTCTTCAGTTCAGGGAACTTGTCAGCGATGATGGCTTTGACAGTTTCTTCTTCAGGGTTTTCTTCTTGCCCTTCTGGGACTCCAATGATGCGTATGTTGTTTCTTTTGGCTTCATCTAGATTTTCTCTGGTAGTTTGTTCATTGATTGTGAGTCTTTTTTTCCATCTTCTGGTGTTGTCTACAGAATCTCTGAACCTTGTCTTCGAGATCACTTTCTTTCTTCAGTAGCTATTACTCTGCTTTGGAGGCCTCCTGTGTTTTTCAGTTCACTTACCTCATTTTTAATATCTGTCATTTCTGCTTGTACTTTGGTCTGAAATTTACTCAATTCTGCTCTCATGTCCTCCTGTATTTTATTGACTTTGTATTCCATTGTTTCTTTTTATTTCCTTGTACATCTTTAACAGTTGCTTCTGAAATTCCTTTTCAGAGAGGTTATATAGCTCATCGTTATTGCTGGACTCATCTGTATTAGTGACTTCAATCACAGAGCTTGAAGGACTTCTGCGCTGCTTTACCATAATGACTATTGTAGGTTGAAAATGTGTGTTCTGGGAGACTAGTCAATAGAGTTAGTAGGTGCCTGAATTACTTTTGCAGCTAGGGATGTATAATAAAGAGTGTAGGGGCCAATGCTCTGTGGTATCTCGGGTAGATAGACAATACTTTGCGCTGGATCCTAGCGTGTCTGCACGGTTTTGAATTTTGGGGTGTCGGTGGGTGGTTCCGGAGTGAGGGGTTCGGGGTGGGGGTCGTGTAGTTGGAAAGTCCGAGGACGCCTGGTGGGGCTTGGTCCCCTCCTCAAAGCTGGAGCCCTTTGTCCTGGAGCAGAGTGGCCAGGG
>JAJIBD010000193.1:0-29902 GCA_021461705.1 Cryptotis parvus
GCTATGGGGCCTCCGGGAGGGCAGATGGGTTTTGGGAGTGGGCCCATCACCTCTGAGGGGTCCCGGAAGCAGCCGGATGAGACTGCGCCATCACACTAGCCACCATTTTCGCTGTCCGGACGCTGGGAAACTGCCTCACGACCAGATTAACAGAGCAAAACCAGTTCGAGCCAAGGTCGTGCAGCCGCTTGCGGCCGTGCGGTCCATTAAATTAGTGGAAACAGTAATGTCTTTTAATGCACTGCATTCCACGGAAGAGCAGGAAAGTTTGGTGGGAGGAGAGACAAAGAGGAGAGAAATGACATACAGAACCCACCAAGTAGTTGAAGTGTGGGAGGGGGAGGGAGGTGGGGACATTGGTGATGGGAGATGGGTTTGGGTGGGGGGATGGGTGTTGGAACACTGTAGAGCCAAAACTCTACATGAGCATCTTTCAATTGTATGTCTAAAATGGTGTAATAAAATTTGGGGAAATTTAAAAAAATTAAAAAAAACACAAGCACAAAGAGTGCAGGGAAGGGTGGGATGGAATGAAGGAAGTGGGATGGGGCACTTCCACAGTCTGCAACACCATCTACACTGCACCAGTCACTGTCCTGATGGCCCCATGCATAAAGGGACAACTTAGGTGCCTGTGGAGACATCCTCTGAGTGAACACTTTGGCAAGTACATAGGGTAAGAGAGAAAGGAAGCATTTACAGTCACAAGAGAACTCAGTTTCCCCACACAGACACTGCATGCCCAAGAGAAGGTTGAATGGCTAGTGGCTAGTGCTGATGTACACAGCATCAATTGGTTATCTTCTTTGAAGGTGTATCTCTCCACTTCCAGCTCTCAAGGGGGAGAGGTGATCACAATTCCTGACAACACACTTGCCTGTCATAGTTGGGGTGGGAAGACAGGGGACAGGGGAAAGGCAGATACAAGTCCTGCAGGAATTAAGTCAAGGAACACCAGGCTCTATAATACAGACCTGGTGCTATTGGGAAGACAGATAGCCTTGACCAAGTGCTAAATTCCCTTGTCCATTTCCACCCATGTTCCTTCCCCCATGGTGGCTCCCTGTAGCTGATCTGATCTCCAGCACCACATAGAAACACTCTCGGAGCAGCACTTCCCTGGAGCCTCAGAGGTGATAAATGAACCAGGAGAACACAGCACCATTCTGGCAGACCTGCCACATATCTTACAGCATGGGGGATTGGGCACTCAGGGTGTGTCCCCCATTCAGGTGGGGGCTCCCTAGTTCCAGAATAGCCCTTCACATGGGGATGAAAATCCTCCTACTCAGAGCTCAGGTAAAGGGAAATTGATTGGGGCTTTAACTCTTGCTCTGTCCCCAACCCCATTGTTACCCAGAACCAGGGACACAAGGACGACATCCTCTGCGTGACTCAGTGCCCGCCGTTCCTTCTGGCCACCTCCAGTTATGATGGGGAGATCATCATTTGGAATGTCGTCTCTGGCCACGTGTACTGCAAGTTGAATACCCCCAGCCCATCTGATGGTGTGGAAGAGGGAGAAGGTAGGTGACAGGCAGGTGCTGTGGCCACCCTGCACATATCAATGTTGGACTCCAAGTCATATAGGCTAAAAGAACCTCAGTTCTGGGCCACAAGTTTCAGACTTAACAGGTCAGAGGGAGATTCCCAAAGTTGGAGGGAATCCAAAAGTTAGAGTTCATCTGCTTTGGTCCTGGCCATGCTTCTATTCATCAAAGCTCACTTTACAGGCCAATTCACAGAAGCCTTTTCCCCTTCTACCACCCACCTGAAGGCTGCTCGCCACGCCTGAGCCCCTCAGTCTTTGCTGGCGAAGCCCTTTCCAGTCTTGCTCTCATGCCTCTAACTTCTATGCTATGCTCCTGACTCACTCAACTCACCTTGCTCTCCACCCCCAGTGCAACACCTCCTGGTGAGTCGAATACACTCATGCCTCATGCCTCTGGCCCTCTATACCCCACCTGGATGCGTCATATAGTACTGCAAAATTTGTCCCTATATTAAATTACTTATGGATGATGTATGAATGGGTACATGGATGGTACTTGCATGGATGGATGGATGGATGGATGGATGGACGGACGGACAGACAGACGGATGGATGATGGATGGATGGATGGATGGATGGGTGGATGGTGGATGGGTGGGTGATGAATGGATGGATGGATGGATGGATGGACGGACAGACAGACAGATGAAAGGAGGGACAAATGAACGGGCAGACGGATAGATGGATGGATGGATGGATGGATGGATGGATGGATGGATGGATACATGGATAAATACATGGATGGATGCACATATGTATTGCTACTTCCATTTTTTCCACACTGTTTCTCTGTTAGTGTGATCATGGGACCATTTATTCACTTATTCATTCCGAAACTATTGATGAGCTCCTGCTGCATGTAGGCCTTGTGCTCTGTGGAGACTGGCCATCAGTCACAGCCTCAATCTCCAGGCCCTGGGCCTGGAGGTTTGATTAGATCTCATGGGAGACACATGGAAGTTAGACTGATGTTTCTGTCTTGTTTCTGTTCACCATTAGAAAACTAGGAATTCAACTGGACTCCTATGACTCCCTTCCCTCCTTCAGATTCCATGATCATCTTTCTTAAGCCGCTATTCATAACACACCTCTGCCATCAGCCAGAGGACCCATGGTCTACACTCCAGCAAGATTTACCCAAGGCTTTGGTGCTTTACCAAGGAGTAGAGAATTTTACATTTCTTAAAACCCACTAGCAAACCTTCAGGCAGTCTTCATTCCTTAGACTTTTCATATGTTAGGGAATAGCATTAGAGATTAGAAAATCTCTAATATCTCATTAGGTCAGAAAATATCATTCAGCTACTCCCTTAGGCTAAAGTGACCGTGTGGAAAATAAACTAGGGAACCCTGAGGACTGGTGCCATCCCCAGGGGTTCAATTGAGAGAAAAAATGTGCTTGTTTCAAAGGTAAAATCACAGCAAGACACTATGATCAGGCTTCTGTGCTAGAGACTGCATGTAGCACAGAGGTTGGAAATGGAAACCGCAGGATTCCGTGAGTTAATTGCTTCTTACCTGTGGATTTACTCTTCAGCCTATTCTCATCCTCTGTTATTATATATAAAAAGATGTTCTAGAAAGCCCTTTCTGTGAGTGCTTAAGAGTTTTGAAAATCTCTGTGAAAAAAAAAGAGTGGTATTTCCTTATAAAGTTTTGTTTTTATTGCCATTAAAATGAAAAGATGCCAGTCAAATGGAATGATGATTTTTCAATCACCAGATCTCACTTAAAACCAATTGCAGCTGCATTTAGGGTTTAAAGCTACAGGACTACTGACTGTGAGTACTTTTACTCCAAAAACACAAAACCAACCACAGCTACCAATAGCTTACGTATGTATAAAATGATTACAATTTTGCCAATCGTTTTGGCAAAAATTTGAAAAAGTGATATAGAAATACATGAGTAGTCACCTCACTCCCAGGGAAAGAAACTGAACTGGTTCTTCTTGAAGGTCAAAGCAAAATGTGGTGGTCTTTTTGATCTGGCAATGGTGAAGCGGAGAAAAATCATTAAGACAGTTCTGAGAATTTACACTCTCTGCAGAGACAGGAATTAAGGCAATTGTGTGAGCAAAGCTGTATGGAATGAAGACATTCTATCACTTTCCAACATTTTAGCTTTAGTTATCCTTATGTTGAAGATTATCATCACTCCTTGTTCTACATGAAAGCAAAGAACTAGAAAATAAAAGATGGAAAGACCGAAATTATGCAACCAGAGTAGAATTCAGAGAACCAGTGAAGGCACCGGGAAGCTAAGACTTTTTTCCTCCTTTTTCTTGGCATCATCATCATCTCCCAAAATATATTGCAGCACTGCAACTGCTTGTAAGTGTGCAGATCAGTGCTATTTCCTGCAAACAGCACCACATCCATCTGGTAACTCTTTAGAAACTGTCCCATTATATGAACTCCCCGGTCCTCTCTCCCTAGTCCCTGGCACCTTGGCATTAGCATTCTATTGGGAGGCCCTCATACCCAAATTGCACTGGAGGGCTGGAATGTGGGTTGGTGGGAGAACAGGTGACTTGCTTGGGTGAGGCCCCCTCAGTTTGACGCCTGACATCAAACTGTGTCTCAGAGACATAAAACACAGACAAAAGATGCTCAGATCAGAGATCTGGGCCAACCCAGAGGGAGGTTGGGTGGGAAGGTCTAAGAGAGCGGTTCTGCCCAAGCTCTGCAGTGTCAGGGACTACCTGGGACACCATGGCAGTTCTCAAGGATCACCAAGACTTCCCTGGCCCAATGCTGGAGATGTTGGGGTAGGATGACAGGTACTTGCCTTAGCCCCTGCATTATCACTCTGGCCTGAATTTCTCTCCTTGTGCCAGGTTTATTTCACTCAGTATCCTCAATATGCCATGTTGTAGCATGTTGCAGAATCTTCTTTCCAATTAAAATGGAATAATATCTCGTTATATGTCCAGGCTTCTCCATTGATCCGTAGGTAACCATTTCAGTTGCCTCTACATTTGAGCAATGGTCAGTGATGCTACTATGAGCATAGGTGTACAGATACCACTTTAAGACCCCACTTTCATTTTTATCAGTTTATATCCAGAAGTGGAATTTTAGCACAAATGCTAATTTCTTTTTCCTCTCATGAGTAATCTTGTGTAGCTGTGACATCCCAACAGCTCTGTACAGAGAGTTCAGTTTCTCCACATGCCTCACAACTCTTGCTCTTCTCCTTATTTATTTATTTGTTTAATTTTTGTTTGTTTGTTTATTTATTTGTTCATCCATCCATCCATCCATCCATCCATCCATTTGCCAGGCTCGAGATTGGCTGATTCTCTTGTGTGGAATTCTGACGAGCTGTGGGGTCTGGATGATGAAAATTGCTGCCAGCATGGTGTGGGGGGTTCCTTGGTTTATTCTGAAGCTCTATTTGGATGGTGGACTCAGGCCAGAGGTCACTCTCCGTCCCTGACCCCTTATGGTCAGTTCAGTGCAGGGAGTGCAACGAGGAGAGCTGGTAGCTGCTCTGCCTGGTGTATCTGTGTCTGTGGTTCAAGCATTCCTGGGCTTAAAATACTTTCCTCTGAAGGGTGGGTCTCTGATAAGAAGTCTTGGTAACAGTTCAGAATAATGGTTCCCAGCTGTATCCAAGTTGGGGGACCTCTTCTGGCTGGCAGAGCCCAAGACCACGATGTCAACCTCCTGAAGCTTGCCCTGCAGCTAGGTGTTCTTCCATGGCAAGCTCATGGTCAGGGAGCCTCTTCTCTGGAACAGGCACTGTAGAGCAGCTTCCAGAGACCTGTGGGCACCCAGCACCAGCACCTTCTTCCCTTCTAGATCAACACCTGACTTCCCCAGAAGCTCTAAAACCTGAGCTGCGCAAGAGGAAGAGAGCGGCATGGAACAACTTCAAGAGCATCGAAGAAATAGCTAAACGGACAAAGAACCTCTGGCTCTGGGTACATCTCTTCAACTCCACCGTTCTCCCTGCATTAACATATGCCTCGGAGACCTGGGCCCTATGAAAGCAGGATGAGAACATTATTCAGGTCTCCCAAAGAGGAATCAAAAGAGCTATGCTTGGAATATCACACCTCACTCAAGTGAGAGAAGGAATCCGGAGTTCCAACCTTTGTCGACGATCCAGAGTCAGGTATGCTGTTTCATTTGCCAAGGCATCAAAAATCAGATGGGCTGGACATGTAATGCAATTTGGAGATGACTGCTGGACTAGAGCCGTTACCGACTGGATCCCATGGGACATGAGACAAGATGGTCAGACTTCTTCATCAAGACCCTGAATGAACAGTTTGAGGCTCTTCATATTCCTGAAGCAAGCAGATGTCATTGGGCTACACTGGCACGTGATAGGGACAAATGGAAACGTTACTGGTGCCGCTCGATAAAATCGACGAATAACGGGATGTCAAGTGATCTATCTATCTATCTATCTATCTATCTATCTATCTATCTATCTATCCATCATTTATTTGGGGGTCACACCTGGCAACACTCAGGGGTTACTCCTGGCTCTACTCTCAGGAATTACTCTTGATGGTACTGAGGGGACCACCAGGTGATGCCAGGAATTGAACCACCATCTGCAGCATGCAAGTCAAACACCCTCCCCAAAACCCATTTCTTTCTCTTTTTTGGGCTGGAGGGAGGGAGATTACTCCTTGTTCTACATGAGAACACATCTAGGGCAATATCTAGGACTTTCCACTCTTCACAGGCCCTGAGGAACCATATGCCATGCTGGGTATCAAACTGGAATTGGCCTTATGCAAGGCAAACACTTTAGCCCCTGTGCTTTTTTCTCTGGCCCTACCTGGCTCTTTATTTTATTTATTTATTGCAAGGGGATGCTCCCTAGCAGTGCTCAGAGACCTGGGTTTCATGCCAGTGAGACCTTAACTCATTGTGCTATGGTCCTCCAGGCCTCACTCCAGAGGTGCTCATTGGAGGCTGAGAAGGGAGGCGAGGTGGACGAGGAGCTGGGTGCAGCCTGTGCCTCCTCCTCTGCCCCCAATGGGTATTACTCCACCATGGGCACCTCTGTGAGCTCTGCTCCTGCCTGCAGGGACACTGCGGAAAGTGTGAGCAGCACATGAGGCCCAGGCAGAAACATCCTAGGAGGACCCAGGTACAGGGGCACATGCTTGTCTTTTCTTAAAAATTTTTGGCAATCGCTTGAAGACAAAATATTTATTTGTTTATTTATGTATATATATATAAACTGCTGCTGGCATCAGTGCCTCATGGATACTTGGCAGATGACTCCTGTGCCTTGGAACACCGTCAGACAACTCTCCTTCTCTGGTGATGACCTGGAAGAATGCTTGCAGAGGGCGCTGTTGATGGTTCTCCGAGACCACAGGGGTCCTTGTGTCTGACAAGGAGCATCCTCAGAGGATCTGCTGTTTCCTTTCCCCATTCCTCACCCCCTTTCCCACCCAGAGCTTTTGGGCCACACTCCACAATGCTCGGGTCTTACTCCTGGCTCTGTGCTCAGAGATCACTCCTGGTAGATTTGAGGGACCATATGGGATGCTGAGGATCAAATCTGGGTTGGCTGCATGCAAGGTTAGTGTCCTGCCCTCTCGACTATCTCTCCATCCCCAAAGATAAATTTTTATTATTATTAATTTTTAAACACGTAAACAAATTTTAATTGGGGTACTGTGATTTACCATACTGTAAATGATGGCTTCCAAAATTCCAACACTGCATCTCTCATCAGTGAACTCACCTCATACACACACCACATACACTCCACACACACACTCACAAACACTCACGCACACACTCAAACATTCACACACACATTCACTCACAATCACATACACTCACACACATTCACACATACACATTCACACACATTCACACACACACTCAGTTTTGTGGCCCAGTTCTCCCATTTGTTTCACTATACAAAAAACAACAAAATCCTGTGGTTTGCCACCACCTGGGCACATGTCTTGCCCATGTGGCCTGAGTCCAAGTTCCAGCAACACAAACTACTCCTCATTCCCCAGCATTGGTGAGTGGGGCACCTGGAGACCCTTGAGCACCTGGGACCCCACAGTGCTGCATCTTCAGGCTGAGCTCTGAAGACCCTGCCCACATAGCCAGACACTCTGAGCACCATTCCAGATCCCTCCCCAGAGTAAGGAAACAAATGCATCAAATTGTTTGTAAACCCTCTCCTTGACCACCAGGTCCAGACAGGAGCGTTTCCTGCCTTGCGTTCTTGAAGACTCGAGTGGCCAAGCGTGACCGCAATGCTGCCGCAGCTTCTCTGATGGCCAACGGGCCCCAAGGTAAGCACAGAACCTCCCCCGACCCCTCAGCTCTTCTCTCCCTGTGACACAGAACCCACATTCCCGGCCGTGACTTGATGGGAGAGACGGAGTTTGTTCAGGGGAGACAAAGATGAGAAGATGGGAGTCTTGTATCCCCCCAGTCCATCTTCTCAGGTGGGGCTGGGGGGCTTGCAGCTGGCAGGGGAAGTGAGTCAGAGGGAGTCTAAGGGCTGGCAGTTCTTGTCAATGATTCATGGATACCTGGAGAAGGGCCTGGAACCCTGGCAGACAATCCTCTTTCAGAGGGCGGGGAGGCACAATGACCTCAAGAGTCCTTCCAGAGGGCCCACCTAGACGCATCCCCAAGGCCCAAGGAGCCCTTGGACCTGACAAGCCCCAGGAGTGTCCTTAGAGCATCTGCTGTTTCTGCCTCCATTCTCCACCTTCCACCCGTAACTGGGCCCTCCAGAGCAAGAGGCTGCTATTAGAACTGAGGAACAGGGCAAGGACCAAGGGAGGTAAGTTGCTGTGAGACGTGAGAGGACCAAGATGGAGTCTAATGCTCACTTGCTCTCAAGGCCCAGGCTGGGCTGTCACCTAGGTCCTGCCCAGCAGGGAGCCTCAATTCCCTCCCTCTCACTCAAACCTCCCACCCCTACTCTGCAAGATACTCGAACACAGGTGGTCTAAGAAGACATTGGGGCCCAGCTCTATCTATGAGAAGCCTTTGCCAACAAGTGTGGTTAATTATTACCCATCAGAATACACCAAGAAGAGAAGTCTGAAGTTGGAGGCTTCAATGCCTCTCACAGATTTAACCCCACCTTCCTCTTGTGTCCAGCACCAACCCCCACTTCCTTCTGTCTGTCCCTACAGGTTCCCCTCACCTTCTGGAGATTGTCCACTGGCACCTGTGCCCTTGCAGACTCCGCTCCTGTAAGCTGGGCAGACGCTTGTTTGGACCTGCCACATGGGTGGGGGCTGGGGAGAGTGCAGGAGCAGGGGTCTGGGTTCACACAAGCCTGATAAGGTAGCTGCAGCTGTGGGCAACAGGCCTGACCTTCCTTATCTAAACGGCTCTGCTCTCTGGCGGTGAGATCAACAAAGCCACAGGGCCTAGTGCTTACTGTAACCAAGACACAGCATTTCAGCTAACAGGTAACTTAGGTTTGAGATCCTAATGGGGTGTGTGAATGTGTGTGGAATGGGCCCTAGGTGTGTCTTTGTAAAGAGCTGGTGTGTGTGTGCCCATGTATGTGTGTGTATGTATGCATCCATGTGTGAGAGATGGGCCCTAGGTGTACCTTTGTAAAGAGCTGGTGTGTGAGTGCATGTATGTGTGTGCATTTATGTATGTGTGCATGTATGTGTGTGCATATATATGAGAGATGGGCCCTAGGTGTGTCTTTGTAAGGAACTGGTGTGTTTATGGGTGTGCATGTGTGTGTGTACATGTGCAGTATGCATGTGTGCCCGTGAATGTCGCATGTGTATGTATCATGATGTATCTTATTGGACCTTGTACACATGTCTTTCAGTCTCAAAGCAAGGCCCGGGTCAGCAGCATCGCAGTGACAGCAGGAGACACACTCACTTTTGTGGCAGATCAGGATGGATTTGTGCACGTCTACGACATCCAGGAGTATGGCCTGCAAGGAGCAGAGCCACAGCCTCCCAAAGGTAAGCAGAGAGCTCGCCATTCCCACTCTGTGAACACCAGCACATGTTTAACTTTCCTGTCCTGGCTGCTCCCGTTAATTTGTACCCGTGAGAAGGGGGATTCCTTATGGCCCTTTAAGAATAGGTTTAGAGGTTCCAGAGAAACAGTGCAATGGGTTGGTGCTTGCCTTGTGTGCAGCTGACCCAGATCCAATGCCAGGGACCCCAGATGGCTCCAAGCACTGCCAGGAGTGATTCCTGAGCACAGAGCTAGGCGTATACTCTGAGCATTATCTATTATGGCTAAAAAATAAGAATACATTTAGAGAAAAGTGGTTTTCATCAATATTGTTTGTTGTTTAACAAAGATACAGGAAGATGGGCTCACAGACACTCTTAGAGGGTAAACTGGTGGTGGAGTGTGAAACTCAGGTGAGCAATATGTAGTTAAAAGCTTGGAGCCAGCAATTCGGCTTCAAATTCGGCTGAAAGTAATCATAAACCTGAGCACAAAAATATTAGTGTAAGGTTGCAAGTAAATACATGGTTTATGAGAAGGGAGTAGAATCTGAATGCCTGTCACAAGGGGAATTGATTAAATAAACAAGGCAGCAGAATATCGTTAGTCATTTGATAGCAGCACATATATTAAAATGTATTCACAAGGGAAATATGCTAAAACAGTTAAATGAAAAAATCCGCCAGTCAAACCAGATGATAGTGTGAATACATCTCTGGAAAGCAAAGTGGTTGGAAGATCGACAGCCTGGAAAGCTATACACAGGACTTGAACCAGCATTTTCTGTGGAGAAGACTGTAATGTGTTTCATTTTCTCTCTTTTAAAAACTGTTTCTAACTCTTCTGCACACATAATGTTCTAGTAATAACAAGATGCATTGAAAGTATCAGGACTTTATAATATTGGTAATTAAAAGTACTCAAGTTTAGAGAAAACTCAAACAACACTAATGAAGGATGGAGAGTAACAAGTTCTGGGTGTCCGAGAGATAGTACAGCAGGTAACACACTTCCTTTGCACTCAGGTTTGATCCCCAGTATTCTATATGGTCTTCTGAGCCCTTCCAGGAGTGACTCCTGAGTGCAGAGCCAGGTTCAATCCCTGAGCATCTCCAGGTGTTTCAGCACGTCCCCCACAAAAAAAAATAAGCAATTTCTCTGACCTCCTTTTTTTTTTTTTTTTTTTTGTCACACCCGGCGATGCTCAGGGGTTTCTCCTGGCTCTGCACTCAGGAATTACTCCTGGCGGTGCTCAGGGGACCATATGGGATGCCGGGGATCGAACTCGGGCCAGCACAGGCCGGCCGCTGCAAGGCAAACGCGCTACCCGCTGGGCTATCGCTCCAGCCCCTCTCTGACCTCCTTTACAAGCTAACTTCCTGTCTGAGTCCTGGTAACACTGTTAAAGCATTTTAATGTCCTTCTAAAAAGTTTCCATCTATTCAAATGAGACTGAAGACACGAATTACCAGAACTTGTGGGATACAGCAAAAGCAGTGTTAAGAGGCAAGTTCATAGCTCTTCAAGCATTTATCAGAAAAGAAGAAAAGGCCATCATAAACAGTCTGACTTCACAACTTAAGATCTTAGAGAGTGATCAACAAAAGGAGCCCAACCCAAGCAGAAAGAAAGAAATAATAAAACTTAGAGCAGAAATCAATGAGATGGAATGTCAAAAAACAATCCAGAAGATCAACGAAACCAAAAGCTGGTTCTTTGAAAAAATAAACAAGATTGACAAACCACTTGCAAGACTTCTAAGAAAAGGAAAAGAGAGAACCCAAATAAATAGAATCAGAAATGAAAACGGGGACATCACAACAGAAACCAGAGAAATTCAAAAGATCATCAGAGATTACTATGAGAGCCTGTACGCCACAAAACAAGAAAACCTAGAAGAAATGGACAAATTCCTGAATTCCTATAGCTTCCCAAGTCTGCAACAAGAAGATTTGGAATACCTCAACAAACCTATCTCCATCGAGGAAATAGAATCAGTAATCAAAAGTCTCCCCAAACACAAAAGCCCAGGTCCAGATGGATTCACCAGTGAATTCTACAAAACCTTTAAAGAGGACCTACTCCCAATTCTTTTAAGCTCTTACAACAAATTGAAGAAACAAAAACACTCCCAAATAGCTTTTACGAGGCACATATCAACCTGATACCCAAAGCAGACAAAGATGCCACAAAAAAGGAAAACTACAGACCAATCTCCCTGATGAATACAGATGCTAAGATCTTCAACAAAAATACTAGCAAATAGAATCCAAAGAGTCATCAAAAAGATTATACACCATGACCAAGTGGGATTCATCCCGGGAATGCAAGGATGGTTCAACATTCGCAAGTCAATCAACATAATACATCATATCAACAAAAAGAAAAATAAAAACCATATGATCATATCAATAGATGCAGAGAAGGCATTTGACAAGATCCAACACCCGTTCATGATGAAAGCTCTCCGTAAAATGGGGATTGAAGGAACCTTCCTCAAGATAATCCAGGCCATCTACTACAAGCCCACAGCGAGCATCATTCTCAATGGGGAAAAACTGAAAGCCTTCCCCTTAAGATCAGGGACAAGACAAGGCTGCCCACTCTCACCACTTCTATTCAATATAGTACTGGAAGTACTTGCTATAGCAATCAGGGAAGAAAAAGTCATTAAGGGCATCCAGATAGGAAGGGAAGAAGCCAAGTTATCACTATTTGCAGATGACATGATATTATACCTGGAAAACCCGAAACTCTCACCAAGAGGCTCCTAGAAATAATACATTCCTATAGCAGAGTAGCAGGGTACAAAATCAATACCCAAAAGTCAATGGCCTTTCTATATGCAAACAGCGAAAGAGAAGAAAGGGACATTAAAGAAACTATCCCATTCACAATTGCGCCGCAGAAAATCAAATACCTAGGAATAAGTTTGACAAAGAATGTAAAGGATCTCTACAAAGAAAACTACAAAATGTTACTTCAGGAAATAAAAAGAAGACCTGAGGAAATGGAGACATATTCCCTGCTCATGGATCGGAAGGATTAACATTATCAAAATGGTAATACTCCCTAGAGCTTTATACAGATTCAATGCGGTCCCTATAAAGATACCCATGATGTTCTTCAAAGAAATTGAACAAACACTCCTGAAATTTGTATGGAATAATAAAACTCCACGAATAGCTAAAGCAATCCTTGGGAAAAAGAAGATGGGAGGTATCACTTTCCCCAACCTCAAGCTCTACTACAGAGCAGTTGTAATTAAGACAGTGTGGTATTGGTATAGAGACAGACCTGTAGACCTATGGAATAGAACTGAGTATCCTGAAACACACTCTCAAATATACAACCACTTAATCTTCGATAAAGGAGCAAAAAATATTAAGTGGAGCAAAGAAAGCCTCTTCAACAAATGGTGCTGGGAAAACTGGGCAGCTACATGTAAAAAAAATGAACTTAGACCTCCTTCTAACGCCATGCACAAAAGTCAGATCAAAATGGATTCTAGATCTCAACATCAGACATGAATCTATAAGGTACATCGAAGAAAACATAGGAGAAACGCTCTACGACATCGAAACGAAAAGTATCTTTAAAGATGACACACCACTGACCAAGCAAATGGAAGCAAAGATAAACAAATGGGATTATATAAAACTAAAAAGCTTCTGCACCTCAAAAGAAACGGTGACCAAGATACAAAGACAATCCACAGAGTGGGAAAGGATATTCACCCAATACCCATCTGACAAGGGATTAATATCCAGGATATATCAGGCACTGGTAGCACTCCACAAGAAAAAAGCCAACCCCATCAAAAAATGGGGAGAAGAAATGAACAGAAGCTTCCAAAAAGAAGAAATTCGAATGGCCAAAAGGCATATGAAAAAGTGTTCTTCATCTTTAATCATCAGGGAGATGCAAATCAAAACAACAATGAGGTACCATCTCACACCACAGAGACTGGCACACATCCAAATGGATGTGGGGAAAAAGGGACTCTGATCCACTGTTGGTGGGAGTGCCGACTGGTCCAGCCCTTTTGGAAAACAATATGGGCATTCCTCCGAAAACTAGATATTGAGCTCCCATTTGATCCAGCAATAGCACTCCTGGGAATATACCCGAGAGACCGAAAAACACATAGCAGAAACACTATCTGTACTTCTTTATTCATCTCTGTGCTATTCACTATAGCTAGAATCTGGAAACAACCTAAATGCCCGAGAACAGAGGACTGGCTAAAGAAACTGTGGTTCATCTACACTATGGAATACTATGCGGCTGTCAGAAAAGATGACATTATGAAATTTACCTGCAAATGGAAGGACATGGAGACTATCATGCTGAGTGAAATTAGTCAGAAGGAAAAGGACAGATATAGAATGACTGCATTCATTAATACGACATAAATAGATACCAGTAAATAGATATCTATTTACTGGTATCTATTTCTCGACATAAATAGATACCTAAATGTCCATATTAGTATATTTAGTTCTAAATATACTAATATTTTACTAAATGTGGGAAATGGTAATGGCAGATTAAGACTCACCATTGAGGGGCCGGAGCGATAGCCCAGCGGGTAGGGGCGTTTGCCTTGCACACGGCCGGCCCATGCCGCCCGGGTTCGATCCCCCGGCATCCCATATGGTCCCCGAGCACCGCCAGGAGTAATTCCTGAGTGCAGAGCCAGGAGTAACCCCTGAGCATCGCAGGGTGTGACCCAAAAAAGCAAAAAAAAAAAAAAAAAGACTCACCATTGAATATACACAAAGAGACTTAAGTGATAAACTCTAAATACCTGCAGGGCTAGCCACAATGTGTAAAATAAGAGGCAGAGAGATGCAGAGACAGAGAGAGAGACAGAGAGAGAAAGAGAGGAAACTGGGGTACCTGCTATTAAGGCAGCATGGGGATGGGCAGGAGGGGGTGGGGTACATTGGTGGTGGAAATGGGGCACTGGTGGAGGAATGGGTGCTGGTATACTGTATTACCAAGAACCAATTATGATCACCTTTGTAATTGTATGTTTCACTGTGGTATAATAAAAAATTAAAAAAAATAAAATAAAAAAAATAAAATACAAAAAAAAAAGTTTCCATCTATTGTACATATATAATCCAGATATGCATATACAAAGGTACATACACACCAGATGTGATTTCCTAAATGTCCATATTAGTATATTTAGTTCTATTTGGCATATTTAAATGACTAAAAGTTCATAAAGCCCAATTTGTAAAGGTCAGCTATAGATAAATATGCACATACTTCACTTTAGTTACCTTTTCTGTCCTCCTACCACACAAGGACAGAAAGTTTGAAGACTCATTTTAAAGTTTAAAGACTCATTTTAGGGAAATCTGAGTTCTGAAGTAATAGTGATCTGCCTTACATTGGTCTTTACTGCAGGACCTGAAGGAATAGGCTGTCTTAAAAAGCAATTTTTATCAGGGCTAGTCCTCTAGTATAGCAGATAGGACACTTGCCTTGCATGTGTCTAACCCAAGTTAATCCCCTGCACCCGATATGGTCCCCTAACATCACCAGGAGTGATCCCTGAGCCCAGATCCAGGAAAGTCCTGAGAACTGCCAAATGTGGCCCCAAAACAAACAGACAAATAAGCATTTTTGATTCCTCATCAACCCCTGTGTGCTTAGCACGCGCGTGCCAGGCTCTGGAGACAACACCGTGGCAGCACCATGTGCACATCCCAGTTTCCGTGACTGGACCTGACCCAAGCCTCTGCACAGACTGGTACTTGAGGAAGACCAGCCGGCTGATGAGGAAGATGAGAATGATTTGCATACTTTCCCGCTGGCCACACCTTTAGCCTGGCCCCTGTCCTACAGGGTCCAGCATCAGCACGGTAGAAGTGTTTAACGCTACCACATATCCAGATCTGTTCTTTCCTTTTATCTAGGTGTGACTTTCTGGCGGGCACATGTTGCCTCAGTGACAAGGTGAGTGCCACTCATTTAAGAATTCAAGAATATGTATAGAATAACTTCATTCATTTGTAACATATAAATATATATCAGTGTTCAACAATTAGTAGAACACTGTCACTGTCTTCCCCGTTCATCATCGATTTGCTCAAGCGGGCACCAGTAACATCTCCATATGTCCTGTCTCATGCTAGTAGAGCCCAAGGGCACCTGCTTGCTCCAGGAACATAAAGAGCCTCAAACCATTCCATCAGGTCATGGGAGTGAGGTCTATAATTGTTACTTGTATTTGGCATATCAAATACGACACGGGTAGCTTGCCAGGCTCTGCCGTGCAGGTGGCATACTCTTGTAGTCACCTCTAAATCCAGTATTTATTGATGAACGCGCAACTGTGCGAGCTGGGCTGTGATAGGCTCGTCTGCTGGGTGGAGTTCTGACGAGAGTAGAACACTAATTGTTGGAAATGGTAACACCAGACTTGAACTGAGCATTGAATATAGGCAAAGGGATATACATGATAACCCATAAATGTATGTATGGCAAGCCACAATGTGTAAGAGAAGGGAGAGAGAGAGAGAGAGAGAGAGAGAGAGAGAGAGAGAGAGAGAGAGAGGAAAAGTCCCTGCCATAAAGGCAGACTGGGGGAGTGAGAAGGGAATTCGGAGACATTGGTGGTGGGAAATGTGCACTGGTGGAGGATTGGGTGCTGGAACACTGTATGACTAAAACCCAATCATTAACATCTTTGTAATTGTCTCTCACAGTGGTATAATAAAATTAAAAAAAAAAGTATAAGCAAGCTGTGACACTGATCACCTTTAGTCAAACCAGTCCTCCAGAGCCTTCTGAAGGAGTCAAGAGAACTATTACAGTTCTGTAGTTGCTGAAAACAGAAAGTATACAGTATCCATCGCTTGGCATGCATAGATGAAATGTTTTTGTTTTTCTTGGAAAGGGATGATAATTTCCTCAAATTAGTCATAGATTCTTTTTTTTTCTTTTTGGGTCATATCCAGCGATGCTCAGGTGTTACTTCTGGTGGTGCTCAGGGGCAATATGGGATGCCGGGGATCAAATCTGGGTTGGCCGCACTCAAGGAAAACGCCCTACCCGCTGTGCTATCATTCTGGCCCCTGGTCATAGGTTCTTAGGGCGTGTTGGGAAACCTGGTGAGTTCAGGATGGTTTCACCAGAACCACAGTGTCAATGCTGAGGGCAGAACCCGAACTCATACCTGCTGGCTCTTTCCACCCTCTCCGTCTTTTCTTCCAGCCCATCATCTGTAAGATAATTCCCAGAATAACTTGTCCTGGGGCTGGATCTGGAGAACTTGGAGGGGTGGAGTGTGGGGTGAAAACTTAGAGGAGGAAGAGAGTGCCAGTTACAATTTAGGAAACTTGCCTGGCTCTACGTTCCTTGTTTTAATTAGTGGAGCATTGCTGTGCCAACCCACATCGCTTCATGCCAGTTACCTCGCCCCTCCCATTTATCTCCTCAGTTTGGAACTGATAGAGGAGAAGTTTCTGCTGTCAGCGTCCCTGGACCGAACTGTTCGCCTGTGGAGCACAGCTGGGGAACCCATAGGTGAGGATGCCCTAGGAAACCACAGCAAGGCCACGGAAAGGGAATGAGTTCTTTGCAGTGAAGTGTCTCATTGCGATGTCACAGATTAATTCTCTGCAGTAAAGTGTCTCATTGTGATGATGTCACAAAATGCCAGGTACAGCATTAACAGCAGAACTGTATTTCAGTTCTGATAGAGGTGTCAGAACTCTTTCTTGCCTGCTGGTGGCTGCCTCACATGGTAGAGGTGAGGCAGACAGACAGACAGACAGACAGCACACACTCCTGGGTCCCTTGTGATAGAGACTATTTATTTATTTAGTTATTTATTCATTTATTTATTTATTTGTTTTTGCTTTTTGGGTCACACCTGGCAATGCTCAGGGATTATTCCTGGCTTTTCGCTCAGGAATTACTCCTGCCAGTGCTCGGGGAACCATATGGGATGCCGGAGATCGAACCCGGGTTGGCTGTGCGCAAGGCAAACATCCTACCCGCTGTGCTATCGCTCCAGCCCCTATTTTCTGACTTCAAGAGGAGTTTTATCTCCCAATACAGACCCTTGTGGGGTGGGGTTTCAGTGTAGGATTAGGGACAGGAGATTCAGCCAATGCCTTCACGTTATCTGATTGTGACAAAATGAGCAAAGGGAAGAGCGTTTAGTGGGAAAGAAAATGTGACTGGACTGAAAGCAGAGCTTGGTCATGGAGTGTGTGATTCCTAGGGTCGTGCCTTGGAGGCTCACCTCAGGGTGGTGCTGGCAGAGATGACTGAGGCAGGACTCACCAGGTCAGGCTACAAGGGTGAGACAAACCCACTGTATTGCTCAGAACCCTGGGCACACGCTCTGGAAGCTTTCCCTGCTCCCTAGCTGATACTTCAATTGAGTTTATCCTGCAAGGTTTTAGTTTACAATTGAGTAACTTATGCATCGTGTTATAAACACATGCAGAGTCAACTGTCATGAGTCTCTTCTTTTCTTTTCACCTCTCTTTACTCTTCTATAGTCCTGTATTTCCTTCCTTCCTCCCCCACCCCAAATTCCTTTGCTTCTTTCTTCCTTTCCGTGCTGGGAATCAAACCCAGGTACTCACACATGTGAGGCAGATGTCCTTGAGCCACTCCCTTCCCCTGGAATTGTTTTGGACACAGCTTCAGAAGCAGAACTAAATCTGCCTGTACCCACCTAGAAAACACTCAGGAAACCTAGGCTTAGCTTTAGACTTTGCTCTGCTTATCAGAAGGGTTATTTCCATCCTTGCTTATTATTTATTAATGTGTCTCTATTCTTCCAGGGACCTTTGGGCAGAGTAAACCCTGGGATATTTTCACTCCCTGAAACCTGGAGCTACTCCAGAGTGCCCAGTGAAGTTCTGACATCAGCCCAGAGAAAGTCCGCTGAGCCAGCACCAGAAGGGGGAGAGTCCTGAGCCAGCACCGGAAGGGGTGGGTCCTAAACCAGCACCAGAAGGAGAGGGTCCTGAGCTAGCCCCGGAAAGAGAAGGTCCTGAACCAACCCTGGAAGGGGGCGAGTCCTCAGCCAGCACCGGAAGGGGAGGGTCCTGCTGTGTGCGCCGGCCAGGCGGAGGGAGAAAAGGTAGTGCCAGACTAACGTGAGTCTTCAAAAACTGAGTAGATCAGCTTGGAGTACAAACCATAGCCTGAAATGGGTCAAGACATGAGTCTGAAAACCAAGTGAATATGGGAGGAGCCAAGTGTGTGCCAAATCTCTGAAGCGGATAGACCTCGTCCCCCAAAGTCATTTGGCTTTCTCCTTTTGAGCAACCAAAGGGCTGTTGGTACGTCATTACCTCAGGACAAAAGAGACAGCCCTGAGCTCAATGCAGCTGTCACATCCAAGAGAGGCACACACTGATGCTCATCCCACAGTGCTCACTCACTGCCAGCACCTCGCTGACAAGCCAAGCTTCATTTCAGCAAGCATAGCGAAGGAAACATGGGCTTCGTGCCCGGGTCTCAGAAAGTTCAAGTCAGAGCAGAGATTCTGAGAAGGCCTTGGTCGATGCAACCTTGATTTAGAGCTCAGCAAAAGATACGATTTCCAAGAAAAAACTTGCCCTTAATAAATCGGAAAGAAGGTCATTTCATCAGCAATTGCTCACTGGCTACATTACAACTCCAAGAGCAGGACATCAGCTCTGCAGGCGAAATAATGCGTCTGAGCGTTTTCCTTGGCAGCATCCTAGAACAGTGATCGCTGGCACAGACTCGCCCTGACTTCTGGGTGGAAACCCACACGTGTTCAGGGAGAAAACACAGGAGTGGGCAGTCTCAGAGGACGCAAAGCGTCTGTCCTGCCAGAGGCCCCGCATACTCACATCCTAGGTGTTGCCAAGGTTATGAGAAGGGGCTCTGAAATGCTCGGACCATGCAGAACAAATTTCCTGGCCTGTGGAGAATCTATAATCATTTCCATGTGGTTTGGCATGGTGGAAATAAATGAGCTCATTAATTTTGAGAGGCCCATAATTTGGAAAACAAAAGCCCACAGAGAGATGGGGAGGAAGGAAAAGGGACCACGGGAATTGTGCTGCTTGGGTGCACGGAAGTCTGGGCCAGACCCGCTGCTCCAGGCCAGACCGCAGAGAAGTTAGAGGACAAATTCACTGGAGGAATTTGGAGGAAGGGAGAGGCAGAAGCTAGAAGTGGAAACTAGGAGAAGGTGGAGAAAAGGGATGGGAGCTGGAGGGAAAGAGGGAAGAAAGACAAGGAGAAAAAGGGAGAGAGATGGAGAGGGAGATAGAGGGGAAAAGAGAGGGCCCAAAGAGGTAGCAAGCTTGGAGGGCTCTTTATTCACACACAGCCGACCCAGGTTCAATCCCCAGCACCCCATAAGGTCCCCCAAGCACCGCCAAGAGGGATTCTTGAACACAGAGCTAGGAGTAAGTCCCGAGTATCAATAGATGCTCAAAAAAATGGAGACTGGAAGAGGGAGAGGAAAGGAAGGGTCAGCACAAGGTAGGAGAGAGGAAAGAGAAGGAAGAGGAAAGAGACAGGAAGAGGGAAAGAGACAGGAAGAGAGAGGACGGATGAAGATGAGGGAAGCAGGGAGGGAGGGAGGAGAAAGAATGAAGGATGATTGGGAGAAGAAGGATATGCCAGTTTTGCTTCCTTGGGCTGAAGGAAGGTGAGGCACCAGCCGGTCTCTCGTGTGAGGAAACTATTTGGTGTTTCTGTGTTCATTGCACTGTCCTATTGGACTGAACGTTCCTCAGGAAATAGTCTACATTCTTCCAGCACACACACACACACACACACACACACACACACACACACACACACGAGCCTTTGTGGAAAGTGTGTATCTGGGCCACTCATGGGCTTCCCACTAGGAAATCACACAAGAAGGGTTTTGCAGCTCAGGCTGTGACTCAGGACTCCCCCACTACCCTCTCAAGCTCCCTCACTAAGTGGGTGACCACTGCCCATCTGAGAAATGAGGCGTGAGTATTGGCTACTCCGGGTGTTTCATTCCTGTCCTGAGAGCATAGATTCCTCTGAAAGTCAGTCTTGCAAAACTGAGCCTCCTGCTTGAATTTTATTCTTCTGGAGTAATGTATCAGACATAACCACGACTGAAGTCAGGGGACACACAGCAGCAACCCATCTCCTGGGAAACAGCTCAGGGGTCTGGCAGGGGATCTTCACTCTGACAGAGTCAGCTGTCTGAATCTTTACCAACACAGAAACCCCATGTGACTGACAGGGAACCATGTTCCCTGTCATTAGCATAACTGAGATCCCATTTCCTACCTGCTCCCTCCCCTTGCAGCCTGAGAAGACTTCAAACCCTCCAGGAGATACCACGGAGGCAGAAGCTGAAAAGAGAGATGACCTACATCCCCGCGCTGGCCTGTATCAGATGGTAGCAGGTCAGCTGGAAACAGCCAGACTGGGCTGGAGCGATGGGACAGCGGGGATGGTGTTTGCCTTGTACTTAGCCACTGGGGTTTGATCCCTGGAATCCCATAGGATGCCCTGAGCGTCACCAGGAATGACCCCTGATTGCAGACCCAGGAGTGATCCCTGATTGCAGTAACCCCTGAGCACTGCCACGTGGCCCAAAAACCCCAAACTGGGGTCCGGGTTCTCCTGGAATAAAACAACCTTTGCACCCTGTCCCCAAGCTACCTGTCACCTACCGGAACCCCCTGTCCCAAACAGGAAGTAGATGCAAGCCCAAGTTCCCACTTCACCAGTTTAATCCCTATGTGAAGCAGGATGCTTTAAGGAGGCCCTCACCCCTACCCCCTGCTTCATCTGGTCTTCGTGACGTGGGTCCCCTTCTGTTCTGTGTCTCCACCTTCGTGGCTGATATGTCTGCCACAGGGCTTCTTGGGGTAGGTGGCCCAGCTGTTCTCTACAGGAACCCCATGTAGTCACTCTGACTCCCAAGGGGCTTTGGGAGGCAAATCATGGGATTCCCAGGGTCAGGAAAACCTGGGGTACCACAAGGGGTATGTGACCCTCAGTTTGTTCACACCAGCATGACTGGGTCCTTCCATGCAGTGTGCGGAAGGCAGACGAGTATCTCCCTCTTATTTCTGTTCCCCAAAGCCCACAGCAGCCTTCTGGGGTCTTCGCCATCCAGAAGGCTAAGAAACATGTTACCTGCCGCTCTCCCTCACCCTTTACTTTAGGGTAGTAAAGCTAAGCCACAGGACCAGGGCGCATGCATCCTGGTCATCAAGAGCCCGAAGCTCTTTCAGGCATCTGCTCCCCACCTGAGCCCAGGATTCTCCATCTGTGGTCATTGCTGGGCTTCCCACGGCACACCCATAGCACAATGGAAATGGGGATCAGGGTCTTGCAGCCAGATCATTTCTGGCTATGAGCTAGTCCCTGAGGTCTTGCACACTTCTGCTCACAAGTCCCTAAGGTCTTGCACACTTCGCTCACATCTGCTAGTCCCAGAGCCACCCCCAAGTTCAAGAGGAGCTGAGAACTGAGGAGCACAGGCAAGAGGACAGGTTGGGGGCAGATAACCAGCAGTCTCTGACCTGGAAGTTCCAAGAATCAAATGCTTGAAACAGTCTCAGAACCATAGAGTGTCACACATGGAAACACCATCCACTGTGCATGGGTCATGCCAGGAAACATAATCTTGAGCTTGCTCAGGAGAGCTCTGAGCATCTTTGACACTGGCCTGAATTTGCTCTCCTGGGAAGTGTGTCCTGTTAAATGTTCATTTAAGTCTTCCTGATTGGGGCCAGAGAGATGGTTCAGTGGGCAAGTGCATGTTTTGCATGCATAGAGCCCAGGCGTGAGCCCTTGTGTGACCCTCCTGGAGAACTGAACAAAGAGCACAACATGATCCCCCGAAAAACCAAGAGCAAACCCCTGAGCACACAGCCAGGAATAGCCCCTGAGTACCAACAAGTGAGACCCCTAAGTAACCGCCTCCAAATAAAATATATAAAATATTCCCTACACTTGAAGGTCTCCCAGAGGCTTCTGGAAGCCAAAGAGATGGTTAATGTGGCATGTAGGGTGTCAGGGAAAGTGGCCCCTCTGCACCCAGACTTTGATGGCTACACCGAAAGCCTCTTTCTCAGTGCCTCTCTCTTCTGTAAGCTCTCAGCGGCCAGCCTGGGGGTCTTGTCCCTCTTCCCAGGCTGGACTGCTCAGACAACACACACTTGCTGCCAGCAATTCTGGGGGTCCCCCGACTCTGGACAAGGGCATTCCACCAGGCTGGGGCTGGGCTTTTTATCTCTGTCTCATGGTGGAGAGAGATAATGATTTTCAAATAAATGGAGCTTCCAAACTTATTTGACCTACTGCCCCTTTAGGGATACAAATCCCCTGTAAGGGCCCTGCAGACCTACCTTTATCCCCATCTAATATTTCTTTCTCTTAGAATTAAAAAACAATTCATGGACCAGAGTGATAGCACAGCAGGTAGGGCATTTGGCTTGCAAATAGCAGACCTGGGTTTGATCCTCGGCATCTCATATGGTCCCCTAAGCCCTGCCAGGAGTAATTCCTGAGTGCAGAGCCAGGAGTAACTCCTGAGCATTGCCGGGTATAACCAAAAATAAAAAAATTAGAATAAAAATAAAAAATTAATAATAATAATAATAAATTAAGTAAAAATTCATTTACACAATGTGGTTTGGAGAACTGTTCTTAGGAGGATTTCCTACATGCACCTGCCCAGTACCAAACGCTCCCCAGAGGGTCAGCTTCCCTCCACTGTGCTATTTCCTGCCCCTCAAGCCCCTCCCTTGAGGTGTACAGCTACTGAAGAGCTGTTCTGTGCCTGTTGTCTCAGGCAGCTATCCTGCTTACAGCCACTGAAGAGCTGTTCTGTGCCTGTTGCCTCAGGCAGCTGTTGTGCTTATAGCTACTGAAGAGCTGTTCTGTTTCTGTTGCCTCAGGCAGCTGTTGTGCTTACAGCTACTGAAGAGCTATTCTGTGTCTGTTGCCTCAGGCAGCTGTTGTGCTTACAGCTGCTGAAGAGCTGTTCTGTGTGTTACCCTCAGGCAGCTGTTGTTCTCACAGCTACCTAAGAGCAGTTTTGTGTCTGTTGCCTCAGACAGCTGTTGTGCTTATAGCTACCTAAGAGCTGTTCTGTGCCTATTGCCTTTGACAGCTGTTGTTTCCTTGCTGTTTCTTTACAACTTGTATGTGAGAGAGCTGATCCCATCTGTCCCTCTCCCACCTTCACTCAGTGTGACATTGTCAGGATCCCTCCACATAGCTGCAATTGTGTGACTTTATTTTTCCTCATAGCTGAGTAACTTTTCACGTAGAGATGAACCATCATTTCTTTATCCACTCGCCTCCTACTCCTAGATACTTGGGTTGTCCCAGATCTGGGCTGTTGTGAATAGCGCTACAGTGAGCACTGGAGTGCTAATGTCTTTCTGAGTAGAGTTTTGGGGATTTGGGGGGGTGGGATACCAAGAAATGGAATTGCTGGGCCCCCACAGGAGCTCAATTCCTAGTTATATTACAAGTGTCCATATTGTTTCCGCAAAGACTGGACCAGTGGTCACTCCCACCAGCAGTGACTGAGGGTCCCTTTCCTCACACTCACACCTACAGTGGTTGTTTTTAATTTTGTTTTGGGGGGCTAGGAGCTTCCCAAATGGACTGCAAAGGCCTGGGGTCTTTCACTGGCAGCTCCTGGCTCAGAGGGGTAAGGATCATGGTAGGGCCTGAGGAGGCAGAGCTGCTGAATCACCACCACCCATCTTCACCATCTCTGCAGTGCTGGGAGGCTCAGGGCCACACCCAGCAATGGGGAGGGGGACCATGTGGTGTGGGACACAGCATGGTGCGAGCTAAACATCCACCATCATGTGCTGTGCTGTCTCTGTCCCCGGATCTACTTGAACAAACAGGAAACACACCCCACTTGTAAATCCAAGTCTGCCACTGTTCCCGTGGGTGGTCCCAGTCCTCCTTGGTGGGGTGGGTTGTAGAACCCACTTTAAAAAGCACTGATAAAGTTCTCACCCTACCCCAAGCACCCCACCCTTGTGCCTCACAACCCTGATCCCCCCTAAAAAACTCTGCCTTCAAGTACCTTCACACTGGCTTTAAGACCCCAATACCTGAGTTAGGGAATGCAGTCTAACCCCATAAAGCCTAAACTGCTGTGGTGCGAGGTAGCAAGGGGCTTTCCAACAGCCTGAACAAGCCCCAGTGCACAGCAGAAGGCCACCAGGCAGGTGTGTGCGAGCGCATGCTCCAGGTGTGTGCGTGTTTGCGCCGTAAGAGGCAGGTGCATGCCTATACACCTGCTCAAGGTGGGTGTGTTCATGTGTGCATGCTTGAGGAGGGTGTGTGCATGTATGGACCGCTCTCCTGCATTAGCAGTCCCAGAGGCAGCATGGAGGCAGAGGTAGCTGTGGTTGACCTTGATTCTGCACCTCGGTTTTCTGGGTGAATGGAGGCGCTGTGAAGTGAGAGACTGGGCTCAGAAAAAAAAAGAGACCGGAAGGCAGCTGTTTAGCAGGTCCAGCACCCGTGATCATTGACTTAATTACAAAATGCATGTATTTTGTAAGACAGAGAAATTCGGAGACAAGGCATACATTTTGTAAGCATCTGCTTGCAGTTTTGTCGCAGTAAAAAGGAATTTCGCTCCCTAATCTTTTCGTGGAAGGTCAAAGTTTTATTTTCAGGTAAGCAAGCAGCTTGGAAACTTGTCTCTCCAGAAATAATTATCTAGAAATTTCAGTTTCTGCTTTTGGGGTGTGTGTGCCTTGTGGGGAACACCCAGCAGTGCTGGAGAGAAACATAGGGCAGGGATGTACCACAGAGCTCCTGCATGCAAACACACGTTGCCGCCCTGACGCTTTTCCCAGATTCCCGCCTTCTCCAAGGAAGTGGAGCCTCGAAAGATGTTTGAACAGCAGAAAAGCAAACCAGAGCAGCAGTCTCTAAAAACACCGCTTCCCACGCTCCTGTGGTTGTCTCTCTGACTCCAGCCCATTCTCCTACCCCCTTTCCAAGTCTTTCCTCTTAGTTTCATAGGTTTGTTTCACACTAATTTACATCTACTTTCAATAATCATAAAATGACAATAAAATGTGCAGCTGACAAAAAGGGTTGTAGGAACAAACAGATGAATCTCAACCCCCTCCGCTGTTAAAAAACTGTAGTTATCTCCCAGTACAAACACGCCTAGGAGCTTGGCAGGGTGCTTGCTGGGTGCGGCCTTGGGGTGGTGGTGGGGGGGAGCCAGTGAGCAACCAGGGCTGGCTAGAAATTATATCAGCCTTTCCCAACAGCAAGCCTGAGAACAGGGCAGAAATGAACCAGGGAGGCAGCGATGAGTGTCTGCTCAATCGCCCACATCCCTCCTGCTGGCAGCCTTAACCGTATTACAGGGAGTCCCGCTCACTCAGCACCCCAAGTGGGGTGGCCCTGGGGGGTGGGGGCCGTCACTGACATTAAGGTAGATAATTACTAAACATCAAGGTTTCAGTTGAGCAACAGCGCCTGGGGAGGTGCCGTTAGTTGTCTCTGCCACAGAGAGTAGGAGATCGGGAAGGACACTGGATTCGCCCCAAGTCACACCCTGGTCAGTGGCCAGGCAGGGAACAGGCTCTAACTTTGCTTGGGAAACAGTGAACAAGCCCTGAAGGGAGATGGAGTTTCTTTTTTTTTTTTTTGGTCTTTCCATTTTTTGGGGATTTAAAGCCAAGCAGACCCAGCATGCTCAGGGCTCATCCTGGGCTCTATGCTCTTGGGTCATTCCTGAGCTCAGAGATCCTGGATTATGCCAGGGTAGATCTGGAGGGCCAAGCACCAGGCAAATGTCTGAACTCCTGCACTATCTGGACTTTTCTGTGAGCCTAGGAAGGAAGCAGGTGGCTGAAGATGGCCCCAAATTCTAGGAGTTACTGGCAGTCAAGCATCCTGCCCCAAATGCAGTCTTTGGGCAAATGATATGCTACGTGGCTCTTACTGCAACTGGAAACTAATGAGGTGGTTCATGGGAGGAGAGGGAGAGAAAAGAGGGAGAGAAAAGAGGAGCAAAGCAAGGGAACAGGCACTCGGGGAGACCTCGAGAGAGACAAGGGGGACCATGGCACGGGGTTGAAAGGCGAGGGTGAAGGTGACAGTGAGGAGCCTCAAAGGGAAGGGATGATAGGGGTGACACTGACAGTTGTGAGGGAGGAAAGAGTTGGTGACGGATCCATTTATCTCCATTCTCGTGAGCGTGGATGTGCTTGATGAGGGGACCCAGGTATCAGCAGGAGCTGTGGAGCACCCAAGGGCCTAGAATCTGTCCACTCACTCAGTTTTCTGTGCTAGGCTGCTGCTGAAGAGGCTTCTTGCCTACACCCGCCACGCATGGCCCAGCGCTTACCAGGCCCTTCGCTACCACGAGCTTGCAGGTGTGTCCATGCCTGGAGAGAAGCCGGATTTGTCTCTCATTGGCTCAGATTTGTTTAATTTCCATGTGCTGACACAGGAGAAGGAAGGAACCCCGACAGAGGGCTGATGGAAGCTCTGGAAACATGGGTTCTGTCACTGTCTCTTTGACATTCTTCTGGATAGTTTAGGATTAACCCATTGAGGTTCAGTTTTGTCCAAAAAGGGTCATGAAGAATAAAGCAAAAACCAAAGCTGGGTAGATGGGTGTGGGCAGGCAGACAGAGGGAGGGGCTGGCAGTGACAGAACCAACATGAGATTTCAGGACGTTCCCGGTCTAACTCCAAAGCCCAAAGCATTATGTTTGATCCACTTTATGGAGTCAGGAACTGAGGTCTGTAAGACTCTCACTGGTGTCAGCACAGGCCCAGAGAAGGCTAGAGGCCCCTCTAGAGAGAAGCACCAGCAGGAACAAAGGGCTGTAATAAGGACAAGAATGTGGACATCAGAAGTCCCAAACCCTTCTTGAGAACGCCATAGCAGCAAACTCTCATCTGGGTAGAAATCCAGCATAGAAGTTTGGGAGAAACCTGTGAAAGCAGCCTGCAGCAGGCAGAGCCTCCCAGTGGGGGCTGCGTCTCCACCTGAGGTGTGAGCTCTTGGACTCTCCCATGCTCTCTTGAAGGTATTGTTCTTGCTCTCTTCCCTTCTTATAACCTTCAAAAAAAAATCATTTTACCCCACTCTCATCTTGTGAAATGCTTTCCTGTGAGGCGGTGACAGGCCTGGCTGAGATTTAGGACAGATTTGCCTTTTCTGCAGACAGCAATTCTTCACTCTAGCCTGAATCCACAGGTCCCAGGAAGTTAGAGTGGAAGGGATGAATTTCGGGTGGAACATGTGAAGCCAGGTATGGTTCAATGCCTGCCTTGGTGAGACACAAAGTAGGTCTGTACCATCAGCAACTTAGCTTTGGGTCTGTACCATGCAGTAGCTAGTAGATCTGTACATGCAGGGGCTTAGATAGGGGGTTCTGTATACCAGGGCCCAGCCCCCAGACCCCGATATCCTAGATTCCCACCAAACTTCCCAATGTAAAAGTGCAAGGGCAGGAGTCATAAAGAGGTGCAGGTAGAGTATTCGCCTTCTACACTTCTGAGTTGGTCCCTAATTTCTCTCCAATCTATATGGTCCTCAGCACTTCTAACACCCTAGTAATTCCTGGGAGGGCAAGCCAGGTGACTAACCCGAGCATCACCAGGTGTGACCAAAAGGCCCAAAACAAAAAACAAGACCCAGATGATCGCAGGAAGTGGGCAACGCTTTCGTAGATGGTCACCCTCCAGCTTCCATTCATATATGTCACCCCGAACAGAGGCAATGTCGGCAGATTCTGGCTTCTTCCCAAAGCAATCAACCTGGACTGCAATATTTGAACAGGATTTAAAGCCTTCCTCAGAAGTTGGGACTTGAGGTGGTAAAGCCGTGCTCAGCTGAGGCCATTCGGATGGGGGAACCCCACAAAGCAGCTGTCCCAGGTATTGAGCAAAGGGGCTGTTGGGACCAGCAGCAACCTGGTTCCAACACCCCAGGCTGTCAGGAAAGCCACTCTCCTGCCTCTCCTGACCATGCTGACTCGAGAGAAATGTCATGTGGGTGAATCAGCCAAACTGTTTCCTCTGTGTTCCCAGCACACCCTACAGCGGCTGTTCAATGCTGGTAGTATTCATCAAGTTCCAAGCTACCAGCAGCAGCGCGTGACTGTTGTCCTAGATCAATCTCCGAATCTCTGCAGAGAAGCCCCTATGCCCCCTCACAAGCCTGGTACCCAGACAAGGCACAGCCGTCAGAGACGGAACACTTGGAGGGGTCCTCAGAGATGACATGCTTTGCACATACTTTTACAAATTTTTCCAACTTCAAACTTGAGTTCATCCAGTTCTGCCCCAATCTCCAGCCTATACTCATCTCAGTCATTCCCATAGATTTTGTCTAGAAGGTATGAGCTCAGTACCTCTGATCTTCCAACCCCAATCCCGCCTTGATACTATCCAATTCTAATATCCTATAAGTTCAAACGCACGTCTATCTTTTCAGGGAAAATTAAATAGCAAATAAGCTGCCTCTTCATCCCAGCTGCATCTGAAAGCTGGCTCACACTCCTGGCTGAGTCCAGTGCCCTAGACAGGCCTTATCTACCCACTTTGGGAAACAGGCAAGGTTCATGGTGGGACTTCTCTATCCCGATGCTTCAACAACCATCCCATCCTCAAAAAGCAGATCTGCCATGAACTGCATATAATCCACCATCCACTATTTCACTGCAAACATCGCAAAGATCAGAACCTCATGCCTAGATAGCCCTTTGTGTCCCAGCTTTCACATCACCTCTTCATCCCCCGGGTGCAGCCCCAAGACATTGAACAAGATTGCACCACAGACAAATCACAGTGTTCATTTTTGTCTAATATTTCCAGCTCATTCATTCATGCTGCACTATCTCCTGCTTTTTTTTAGTGGTGTATGTCTATATATCTAGCATGTGATGGTGACATATGAAGATGTTACTGTTGCCTACTATAATCGGCCGAACAAGAGGGAAGACAAGGATACAAGTGGTGTCTATATATCCTGTGTAAATATATTCATTTCAAAGGACATTTAGGTTGTTTCCAATTCTTGGCTATGATGAACAATGCTCTAATAAACATGAGACTGCATGTTAGTGCTGGGCTGTGTGTGTTTTTTTTTGTTGTTTTTGGTGTGGTGTGTGTGTATAATATAAAAAGTAGAGAATCCTTTGTATGGTAGGAATATAAACTGTGGGCAGCCGTTATGGAAAAACAGACTCAAGATTACTCAAAAAAACGTGAGGAAATGGCCAGGGAGTGATGCTAACAGGTTAGTAGACATGTTTTGCATGCAGGGGCCTAGATTTGATCCCTAGGACCAAACGGTCCCTGCTAATTACCAAGAATAGTCCCACAGCACTAATGGATGTGACCTCAAACCAAACCA
>JAJIBD010000194.1:0-32727 GCA_021461705.1 Cryptotis parvus
TTTGGTCAAACAGTGTTGCAGCACCCATCCCGCCACCAGTGCCCATCTCCCACCACCAACGTCCCGGTTCCCTCCCCCCTCCCCCAGCCCTGCTCCATGGCAGGTTCTTGATTTCTTTCCATTTCTCTCTCTTTCTCTTTTCCTTCCCCTCCAGACTATGGATTACAGAACATACATTAAAGGGTTGTCATGTGTATCTTTTTGCCTCTATTTAATGCTCAGTTCTAGGTTGGCATTAGTACCCTCAACAATTGTCAGCACACTGTTCCATTTTCTGTCTTACCTAGCCTCCTGAATCCCACACGTTTGTGATAATTTCCACCTTTGACCAGGACCTCCTGATATATGTTTCACTTGACCTTGGATATTGGTATCATAATATGTACCTATATATTTATGTTATGCAGATAAATGCAGTCATTCTGTATCTGTCTCTCTCCTTCTGGCTAATTTCGCTCAACATAATCTTCTCCATGTCCATCCATTTGTAGGCAAATTTTATAACTTCATTTTTTCCTAACAGCTGCATAGTATTCCATTGTGTAGATGTACCAAAAGCTTTTTTATCCAGTCATCGATTTTCGGGCACTCTGGTTGCTTCCAGATTCTGGCTATTGTGAATAATGCTGCTATGAACATAAAAGTAGGGATGGTGTTTCCGCTGCGTATTTTTGGCTTCCCAGAGTAGATTCCCAGGAGTGGTATCGCTGGGTCAAATGGGAGTTCAATTTCTAGTCTTTGGAGGAAAGTCCATATTGTTTTCCAGAAAGGCTGTACCAGCCGGCATTCCCACCAACAATGGATGAGTGTCCCCTTTTCCCCCACACCCACGCCAGCACTTGTTGTTCTTGTTCTTTTGAATATGTGCCAGTCTCTGTGGTGTAAAGTGGTATCTCATTGTTGTTTTGATTTGCATCTCTCTGATGATTAGTGATGATGAGCATTTTTTCATATGTTTTTTGGCCATTCGAATTTCTTCCCTTGCTGAAGTTTCTGTTCATTTCTTCTCCCCATTTTTTGATGGGGTTGTTTGTTTTTCTTCTTGTAAAAGTTCTACCAGTGCCTGATATATCCTGGATATTAACCCCTTATCAGATGGGTATTGGGTGAATATTCTTTCCCATTCTGTGGACTGCTTTTGTATCTTAGTCACTGTTTCTTTTGAGGTGCAGAAGCTTTTTAGTTTCATGTAGTCCCATATGTTTATCTTTTCTTCTAGTTGCTTTGTTAGTGATGTTTCACCTTTGAAGATGCCTTTAGCTTCAATGTCATGGAGGGTTTTTCCTATATTTTCTTCAATGTACTTTATGGATTCAAGTCTGATATTCGAGATCTTTAATCCATTTTGATCTGATTTTTTGTGCATGGTGTTAGACACAGGTCCAAATTCATTTTCTTTTACATGTCGCTGCCCAGTTTTCCCAACACCACTTATTGAAGAGGCTTTCCTTACTCCATTTTAGACTCGTTGCACCTTTATCAAAGATTAAATGATCATGTGTTTGAGGTTGGGTGTCAGGATACTCAATTCTATTCCATAGGTCCACGGGTCTGTTTTTATTCCAATACCATGCTGTTTTAATTACTACTGCCTTGTAGTACAGTTTGAAGTTGGGTAAGGTGATGCCTCCCATCTTCTTTTTCCCGAGGATTGCTTTAGCTATCCTTGGGGGTTTATCGTTCCATACAAATTTCAGGATTGTTTGGTCAATTTCTTTGAAGAATGTCATGGGTATCCTTATAGGGACTGCATTGAATCTGTACAGAGCTCTAGGGAGTATTACCATTTTGACAATGTTGATTCTCCCCATCCATGAGCAGGGAATATGTTTCCATTTCCTTGTGTCCTCTTTTTATCTCTTGGAGCAGTGTCTTGTAGTTTTTCTTTATACAGGTCCTTTACACACTTGGGTAAGTTGATTCCCTAGGTATTTGATTTTCTGTGGCACAATTGTGAATGGAATTGTTTCCTTAATATCCCTTTCTTCTCTTTCGTTATTTGTATATAGGAAAGCCACCGACTTTTGCGTGTTGATTTTGTATCCTGCCACTCTACTATATGTGTCTATTGTTTCTAGGAGTTTTTTGGTAGAGAGTTTAGGGTTCTCTAGGTATAATATCATGTCATCTGCAAATAATGATAAGCTTGACTTCTTCCTTGCCTATCTGGATGCCCTTGATGTCCTTTTCTTCTCTGATTGCTATGGCAAGTACTTCCAGTACTATATTGAATAAAAGAGGGTGAGAGTGGGCAACCTTGTCTTTGTCCCTGATCTCAGGGGGAAGGCTTTCAACTTTTCCCCCATTGAGAATGATGCTCGCTGTGGGCTTTTGGTAGATGGCTCTAACTATCTTGAGGAAAGTCCCTTCAATTCCCATTTTTCTGGAGGGTTTTAATCATGAGCGGGTGCTGGATCTTGTCAAATGCTTTCTCTGCGTCTATTGATAGGATCATATGGTTTTTATTTTTTTCTCTTATTGATATGATGTATTATGTTGATTGACTTGCGAATGTTGAACCATCCTTGCATGCCGGGATGAATCCCTACTTGGTCATGATGTATAATCTTCTTGATGAGTCTTTGGATTCTGTTTGCTAGTATTTTGTTGAAGATCTTAGCATCCGTGTTCATCAGGGGATATTGGTCTGTAGTTTTCTTTCTTTGTGTTGTCTCTCCCTGCTTTGGGTATCAGGGTGATATGTGCCTCGTAAAGCTGTTTGGGAGTGTTTCTGTTTCTTCTATTTCCGGGAAGAGCTTGACCAGGACAGGCAGTAGGTCCTCCTTAAAGGTTTGGTAGAATTCACTAGGGAATCCGTCTGGACCTGGGCTTTTTGTGTTTGGGAAGACTTTTTAATTACTGTTTCTATTTCCTCGATGGTGATAGGCTTATTCAGGTATTGGAGGTCTTCTTGTTTCAGCTCGTGGGAGGGTTATAGGACTTCAGGAATTGATCCATTTCTTCTAGATTCTCATGTTTCCACGGCATACAGGCTCTCAAAGTAATCTCTGATGATCTTTTGGATTTCTGTGGTTTCTGTTGTGATGTCACCCGTTTTATTTCTGATTCTGTTTATTTGGGTTCTCTCTTTCCCTGTCCTTACAAGTCTTGCCAATGGTTTGTCAATCTTGTTTATTTTTTCAAAAAACCAGCTCTTGGTTTCATTAATCTTTTGGATTGTTTTTTTTGGTTTCCAACTCATTGATTTCCTCTCTAAGTTTTATTATTTCCTTTTTTCTGCCTGGGTTGGGCTCCCTTTTGTTGGTCTTTCTCTAATGTCTTCAGCTGTGTAGTCAGGTTATTTATGTGGGCCCTTTTTTGTTTCCTGATGAATGCTTGCAGAGCTATAAACTTCCCTCTTAACACGGCTTTTGCCGTGTTCCACAAGTTCTTATAGTTGGTGTCTTCATTTTCATTTGTTTCCAGAAATCTTTGGATTTCCTGTTTGATTTCTTCTATGACCCATTTGTTGTTCAGGAGTGAGCTGTTCAGTTTCCAGGTGTTTGGTTTGACTCCCTGTTTCTGTGTATGGTTAACTTCCATTTTCAGTGCATCATGGTCTGAAAAGATAGCTGACACAATTTCTATCTTTTTTATTTTATTGAGGTATGCTTTGTGGCTCCAGCATGTGGTCTATCTTGGAGAATGTTCCATGTGCACTAGAGAAAAATGTGTATTCAGCTTTTTTGGCATGAAAAGCCCTGTATATATCTACTAGCTCTCTTTCTTCCATTTCTTCCTTGAGGGCCAATATTTCCCTTGGTGAGTTTCAGTCTTGTTGATCTATCCATCGTTGATAGAGCAGTGTTGAAGTCTCCGACTATTATTGTGCTACTGTCAATGTCTTCTTTGAGGTCTCTTAGCAGTTGTTTTATGTATTTTGCTGGCCCCTCGTTGGGTGCATATATGTTTATTAGTGTAATTTCTTCCTGGTGTACATACCCCTTAAGTAATAAGAAATGGCCTTCGTTGTCCCTTCTAACCTTTTTCAGCCTGAAGTCTATATTATCTGATACTAATATGGCCACACCAGCCTTTTTGGAGGAGTTGTTTGCATGGAGAATGGTCTTCCAACCTTTGACTTTGAGTCTGTGTTTGTTCTGATTATTCAGATGTGTTTCTTGTAGACAGCAGAATGTTGGGTTCAATTTTTTAATCCATTTTGTTACTCTGTGTCTCTTAATTGGTGCATTTAGACCATTGACATTGAGAGAGATTATTGTCATCGGATTTTTGTGCCATCTTTCTGTTTGTGCTTGTTGTGCTTATGGGTTTGGTCGTATTACAGTAGACCCTTCAGTCCTTCTTTTAAAGTTGGCTTTGAGTCCATGAAGTTCCTGAGTTGTTGCTTATCCATGAAGTTGTGTATCTTTCCTTCATATCTGAATGTGAGTCTGGCCGGGTAAAGAATTCTTGGTGAGGACTGCAGTTCATTTAGCCTTTTTACAATATCCCACCATTGTTTTCGGGCTCGGAGTGTTTCATCAGAGAAGTCTGCTGTAAATCTTAGGGATGTTCCTTTGTACGTGATTTCCTTCTTTGATCTTGCTGCTTTCAGTATTCTATCTCTATCTATAGTTTTTTGTCATTTTAATTAAGATGTGTCTTGGAGTATTCTTGTTGGGGTTTCTTTTTAGCAGGTATCCCTACGGGCCTCCTGGATCTTGAGGCAAGTGTTTTTTAGTTCGGGAACTTCTCAGCAATGATGGCTTTGACAGTTTCTTCTTCATCAGGGTTTTCTTCTTGCCCTTCTGGGACCCCAATGATCCGTATCTTGTTTCTTCTGGCTTCATCCCGATTATCTCTTGTTGTCTGTTCGGTAATTGTGAGTCTTTTTTCTATCTTCTGGTGTTGTGTAGAGAATCTTTGGAATGCATCTTCGAGATCACTAATTCTTTCTTCAGTAGCTATTATTCTGCTATGATGGCTTTCCACTGTGTTTTTCATTTCATTTACCTCATTTTTAATATATGTCATTTCCATTTGCATTTTCCTCACTTCTTCTAACATGTCCTCTTGTATTTTATTGAGTTTGCATTCCATTGCTTCTTTGAATTCCTTATGACTCCTTAACATTTCTTTCGGAAATTCCCTTATCAGAGAGGTTATACAACTCACTGGTATTGCTTGGCTCATCTGGACTAGTGACTTCACTCACAGAGCTGGATGGAACTTTGCGTTGCCCTTACCATTATGACTATTGTAGGTTGCAAATGTGGGGTCTTGGATGACAAGATAGTACAGTTAGTAGGTGTCTGGTCTGTTTGCGGGGTTTGGGTGGGTAGCAAGGATGTAGGAACCAAGTTTCACTGGTACCTCCATGCAAGACAGGTATTAAGAGGGTCGCGGACGCGCTAGGCGTCCCGGTTTTGAGTTTTGGGATGATCCCGGGGCGCAGCGCGCCAAGGTTCCCGCGGTGAAACCAAGGCAGTTCGCCTTGGTTCCCGTTGATGGAGTTTCTGCTCTTCCCTGGGGCAGTTTGGGTCCGCGGAGACGCAGGGGGACACACACACACCTGGGGGGAGAGTTTCCTGTAGCTTTTTTTTTTAAAGCAAAAAGAAACAAGACAATCACTTTGGGAAATAAACAAGTATGACTTTATTTTTTAGTGTTTGTTTTTCCACTCCTTTTAAAATTTTATTTCACTTTCTTTACTATTTTTTATTCCATGGGAAAGCCACCTGATTCTATTCTCTTTCTATAATTTTTTAGTAGCCATATAGATCCCTCTCCTGTGTTTTGGACTCTCTCAATGTAAAAGTGCAAGCAAGCATGTGTCCTGAGACCATGATGGCTTTTAAAAAATTTATACAATGTCAGATGTTCTTTCAAATCCTTTCCTCTTGGACACATTTTTCTTTCTGCCTATTTTTATTTTTTTTCACCCTGGGGAAGTTTGTGTTCTCTCTCTCTTTAAAAATATTTTATTATGTATTCTCTCTTAAACATGTATTTCTCTCTGCTCCACACGCCTTCATAAGTAAATCTTGTTCAATAAAAAAACTATTTTTACTGAACAGGTTTTTAAAAACAGCATATTAGGTAGACATTTTTATTCTTCATTTTAATTTTTTTAAAGTACTATTGCTTACAGATATGTTGATAACTCCCATAATTCCATTTTGATTGCTGTGGAAATTAGCTATTTTAGGGCAGGAGATGATGTAACAGATTTATCATGAGCGTAGAAATAAATGTAATCCAAATTGCTTATGTAAGATCCTCCTTTTTTTTTCAAAAAATATAAACCTAAATTGGCAGAAATATGCCAATCAAAAGAATAAAATAGAGTTGACTATCTGGCACTGAATCATCTCTTAGCACTATAAAAAAGAATCATCACATCACAAGGCTCTGAAAAATTTTGGTTACATCTGGAATCATGTTTCACTCTATCACTCATTACTCGTGTATCCTACTTAGTCTTCTTAAATTAGTTTTATCAACATCTTTGAGATTTTTTTTTGTGAATATGTAAAATGGGTATAAGTATCCATAAATATGTACTTAATATTAATATCACATAGCCAAAATAATTTGATATGTGATAATCATTATTAAATAATATTAAATACATATATGCAAAATATACATCAAAATATATCGACATAATATCTAACATCTAACAGTCCATTTATCTACTTGCCATCTATTCATTATCACATTATCAGCGTTTATCAGTTTCTTCTATTTCTTTCTTGCTCCCTTCCTTCTTTTTTGCCTTCATTCCATCTCTCTGCCGTCTTTCCCACTCTCAATTTAACTCTCCCATTTTAGATATAGTTTCTCTTGCTTCATAGATTATTGTTCTTTCATTTTACATGGTTTGGGAAATTTTATTTAATAAGGTTGTAATTCTTTTCAGAATATTTTTTGAAGGCAAGCACTATATCTTACACTTTTATATTTCCTTTCATTTCTATAGAGTGCTGGTTATTAATAGGAAATTTGATAAACGTTTATTAGTTTTGTTCTTTTCACTAAAATCTCTTGAGTTCTCATTCATTTCCATTTTCTTAGAAAAATGCTTCTCATTTCTATTAGTCATCCCCTTACTTTATGATTTCAGTAATAAGCAATTGTTCTACTTGGGTTCATGTTCTCATGGAAATGATTCTCCGGACTTTTCTGGATTGTTTCTGTACAGTGGAGGCCACTGACTGCTGACTGTTGCTCTGGTCTATGCACCACTGGGCTTCACTGGTGCCCAGTTAAACAGAAAGGGGGGATATGGCAAGTGGCTTTACCTCATCCAAATTCTAGAGGATCACAATTGCTTCCAGAGTCACCTCTTGCCAGGTGCATGGGAGCGCACCTCCTGGAAGGGATTTGGGACGCTTTCAGATCCACACGAGTGCCAGAGTCTCTAGTGCGCATCAGGGTAAGTCCCTTTTATTAATTAATAAGCGGTGACAGTTCCTGCCCTTGCTCTCAAGTCCTCAGAAAAGGCGCAGAGAGTAACTACATCGGTTCAGGTGCGCTGGCATTTAGGTCTGTTCACGCATTCAGTCAAGCTTGAAGGAGATCATTGCCAGTGGAGAATCCCATGGGGGGCTTATGGGAAGCGAGGACAGGCAGCAGCTTTGAGAAGGAAGTCGGCTGCTTTGTCTCCCACCACCTCGGTCACCTGAGGGAAGCCCCCTTGGAGATTCAGGACTGATGAAAGTCTGGAGCAAGCCCCTGCATTGGCACAGACGCTCATAAAACTTCCATCACCTTGAGGTGACCCGCAAGCCTCGCCTAACTTGAAGTTCCTTTGTCCTGTGGGGCAGATGACCCCAGATCCTTATGTCTGGGAAGCTGGAGACTCAGGCTGGGGTAAAAATTGCTCTTTGCAGGTAAGGAAAGTCAGTCCTGACTTTATCCAGGCCTCTTGAGTTCATTGCCCGTCCCTCACAAGGAGAGTTTCTGGAGGAGAGGAATAGCAAAAGAATAACAAGTTTATTGGAGAAGTCAAAGGTGCGGAAGAAAGAGGGGGATTCGGATGGAAACCCAAGAGAGAACATCAGCCTTCTCCAGGAAGGAGAGGGCCTGGAGCAGTGTTTTGGCCATGAAGAACTATGGATGCTTTTCATACCCGTTTTTGTCCCAAATTCTTTATGCAAATTTGCTTTTAATGGGCCTTTTCCTGGGAAGCAGTATTGAACTCTTGTGGTCCTTTCCGAGTTCTTATCCAACCTTTCAGCATCCCTGCTGCTTTTTTGCTCAGGGACCCATCATAGCTTAAGCCTGGAATTCAAATGAACCAATGGACTCAACACAAGTTGAACAAATATGGATGGGATGAATCATGCAGAATTATTACAATTGCTAAAATTTTCAGATGTTTGCTCATCTTCCTTGCAATTAAAAATGAGAAATCCTTTATCTATAATTAGCCTTCCAGAATTCTCACCAAATTGCTTTTCTTTTCTTTTTATCCATTCTTGGGGCCATTAAAACACACATCCACACATGCACACTCTATTCTTAGCTTTCACTTGGATTCAACTCATTGTCAACTTTCTGCTTTGCTGTCTGCATCTCTGTAAAAACAAAAAACAAAGACAAGAGGAAAAATCGCCCTCCAAATTCTTCTCTAACTGAAAGAATTAAAAAAAATTGAAGCTACAAGGAATAAAGAAGAGATTCATTTTGTTAACTTTGGAATGAAAGTGTGATACTGGTTTAATGTATGTTATTTAGCTCTGAAGATGTATTGAAGTCAGCTGTGTAAATGAGATTGTTTGTATAGCCAGATTTAATCAGGAAATAGAGCTAAGCAATCCAAATTTAGCAACTTCCACACCTCTCATCCAGTGTAATTTTTTATAATATTTTCATTCGAATGATTCTATAGTAGTGTTTTCCAGCCCATCCACTAATCTGTATTTATATATAAGAAGTTAGTGTAAGTTTTAAGATATCCCTATATACATACACAATTTCCCAATAGAAAACTCCTCATAGGTTTTCAGATGCCTGTATCTTCAGCTCTAACTTCAGAAAATGGAAGAGAACTGAAATCCATCCTTCCACTTACAGATTTGTTGGTTCTGAATGAGATTATGGAATCATGCCTATGCAGAATTAGATCGCAGCTGGTTGAAGCTGATACTGCAGTGAGAGCTAGCTCTGACCTGTCACACCTGGCTCACCACTGAGTACCGTATCGCTCAGGAATGGAGAGGCCTGAGAGTTCTGATTTGATTTTACTACTGTCCACATGCATACATTTAAATCAGAACTCACGGGAAATAGTAGGTGAAGTTGACACGTGACATGTGTAGGGATAGATGTAACATATGGGCTTCTGGACTCTCGCAGTAGGACTGGACTAATTTTTTGTTTAAAATTTTAGGCTCTCTTTTATTTTTGTTTGGGGTTGCACCTGGTGGTACTCAGGGCTTACTCCTGGTTCTATGCTCAGGGATCACTCCTGGTAAGGCTCAACAGACCCTGTGGAGCACTGGGGATTGAACCTGGGCTGGACATTCAAGTGTCCAATAAGAATACCTTATCCACTGTATTCTCTCTCTGACTGGGTTATTCTTAAATTGAAATACCAGTTCATCAAATGTTTGACATTGACATTTAATTCTTCATATCATGAATTTGTATTTAAATACATACCTATTTAAATATAAAATAAGTTGTGACAAACTATCAATTCTATTAAAATATAAAAACAGCATTCGCTAGTTTGGACTCAGTATACCAAGAATTTTGAACTCAAGTTAGCATGTAAGTAAAATGAATTGAGTTCAATACATGTCCTGTCCTGTACCATGCTCAGTTCCGGTAATTATAACTGTATATAGGAATGTGGGTCTTGTGTAGCCAAATTTGAGATATTTAAAATAGAATCACTCTTTCCTACACATGCTGTCTTGCTATTAATTCATACCGTATGACTTCCACTCTTGAAATTTTTTATTGAGAGACTATCTCCTTTGGGAAACATTTATGAATATTCAAAAGTTTAATCATCTGCCCCCCCCATTGCAATAATCATACTGTATTGTACAAACCTCCAATACTGACTGCTTTTACTAATAATGCAGTGATTACATTTAGCAACTATCGCCTCCAAGTATACAGTGGACTGTTTGTGTGCAGATGATGCTGAGTGATTGAAAGAGAGCTATGGAAGCTGTATCTAAGTGGAAAGGTTTCAGATTCTTTTTTAAATTTTATTATACTCATATTCTTAGTGTTGAATTGGTGGCTTAGACAATCATGGAAACTATGAATATTAACCACTGCATTAAATTATGATGTTTTTAAAAGGCGGAATATTACATTATCTCTGAGCCCTGATGGTCTGGCATAGTGGTAAGAGCATAGCTCAATAATTGCTAAAGGAACAGTTGATCAAATTGTTTTCTCTCTTGGGGCTTCTATCTGAAAGGAAGACTATAAGGCAATGTAATCCAGGGGAGACAATTAGAAAAACTGGTCACGGAAGAGTGAAAAGTAGACAATTCTTAGCTCTGAAAGTTGTGCTCTTTATTTACGCAGAGCTTGTAGTTGAGAGGAGAATTGGACCCTCCCAAACAGGAAGCTAGTGTTTTTGTTGCTCTTACAATTAGGCTTTAAAGATCTTATATTTTTGTGTAAGTTGCCAGTACTGGCCAACATATAAACTAGACTGCCCTGCTCTATTTCAGTTACTTCATCTTCATACTTTTTTACATTACTATTTTTAAGGTTGGTTTTAAGTTCTCTGGTTTAAAAGGGATTTCAGGACTAGCTGGTGACTGTACTTCCTTCCTAGGGCTCTAATTTAGCGATGTTACCATATTAGTGTGCCTGAGAGTGGTGTTTATGCAGTGTGGAACATGTTTTCTTTGAGGCAAAAGACACTTGCTGTGTGCAGTAGACGACTCTTATTCCTTAATATGAATCATACACAGACATTTGTCAAGACACATCACCCCATTACGGAAGATATTACTGGATTTTTAGTCTTAATTGGAGAAAGAAAATGTGGTTTATAGTCAAAGAGCATAACAAAATGTTGATTTCTGGGGTTTGGATGATGGGTTGATGTTACTCACTGCCAGGGAGTAGTAACTACACTGTAATATTGTCCCTTTGGTGCCCTGTGAGTAAAGAGTGATTTAATTGTCTGCTATATTCAGTCTGCCTGGTGTTTTCATGGTTTTAAAATTTCATTAAGAGGAATTCTAATTAAGATATAGTAATAAAATAATTATATTGCGGCAGTAATTGCAGTAGTGCATAAAGAAATACATTTTCTTCCAGTTTTACTGTACATGTAAATGTAGTTTTATGCAAATGCTTTTTGGGAAATGAGTGTTAAATAAACAGATTACCCGAATTCTGGTTTTGGCTTCCCTTTACAGGCATCATCTTGTGAAACTGAATTCATGTTAATTTTTAACATAGAATACCGTGGAAGAATCTAAAATAGTTTCAATAAGAGAATAGTTAGTCCAGTGTCCAAGAAAAGGTGACTGAATAAAGAAATGTTGGTATTTATATACATAATGGAATACTACTCAGCTGTATAAAATGACAAAAGTATGCAGTTTGCTGCTAAGTTGCAAAGTATAGAAAGGGAGTAACAAATGACTCACAACAACAGAATCTGTGATATATTCTACAGCTCAAGAAAGAAATGAGGCGGGGGGACTTGAGGGATCACCTGAGACAGAGGTGAAGAGAATGGGCACTCTAGTGTGGTGGGCAGTGGTGGTGGTATTAGACTGTTGTGTATATAAAAATTTAGCATTGAGAACATAGTAAATCATCCTGAGTAGAAAAATTTGTTTAAAAATCCTTGAATAGAGCATTATTTATTGACAATACTTTTTAAAACATTATATTTGTTTTTTTTTTTTTGAGGGGTTTGGGACCACACCTGGCTATACTCAGCGCTTCCTCCTGGCTCCATGCTTAGGGTCAGCGATCACTGCTGGGGCCACTGAGACCACGTGGAGTTCTGGGGACAGAATCAGAGTTGGCTCTGTGACTTACCCACCATATTATCTGCTTGGATCTTACATTATTTGACTATCTGGTCAATTTTTAGTTATTTTCCTGTTATTTGAGTTGGACTGAGTGTGACAATATTTTTCTTTATACATAGAAAAAATTAAGTCAAAGCATTAAGTGGGTTGTGCCAGGTTATCCAATGAGGAGATTTCTGGGTGTTATAGAATCTTACAGATAATGCATTAGTTGGAAGTTGTAAAGACAGAAGGAACTGGGATTTGGTGAGTAATGTGAAAGAAAGTAAATCAGAATTAAATAGATGAATATTAGATAAACTAACTCGCTTGTGGGATATACAGAAGCAAACAAAAGTATGGGGGCAGTTGAAACCAACAGATACAAAGCTAGGACTCAGATGGCAAAACTGTGGTTTTCAGAGGGGGCAGTGGGAGGGGCTGAATAGACTGATGAGAGGATCCTTGACACTTTGATAGTGATTGTACCATGTGCGCTATAACTTTCTTTGAAGAGGCATGAACTGGGCTCCTAAAACAGCAAACCGTAAACTATATCTCAATAAGAAGTTTTTTGGCGACTTGGGTGGTGTGGGGCGGGGGGTAGGGGGTACATCCAGCAGTGCTCAGGGTTTATACCTGACTCTGCACTCAGGAATTACACTAGTGTTCTTCAGGGGAGCGGTATGGGGTGCCTGGGGCCCTACCTAGGTCAGTTGCTTGCAAGGCAAGCACCCTACCTGCTGCCTTATCTTTCCAACCCCTCCATAAAAATTGCTTGAATAATCATTTAAAAATCAGAAAGGTGGCATAGATACTTCTAAACATTTGCATCCAGAGTGGTTCAGGGAATTTGGCGAACCTCTAGAAGGCAGAGAATAGAAATGAACTAAAGGTTTCCTCTGTATTAAAAGTTAAAGTTCTAAATTATTTCATGTGGCCACACCTATGGATACATATTAAAAGTTAAAGGCTCACTATGTGCATAAAACTACTATTATCAGCAATGTCAATTGTAGCACCTAAATAAAAAGTAAAAGGAAATAAAAATGAAAGCCTGCTTATATAACTTGTGTTTCCATGAGACCAATTTCTAGGACGCTAAAAACAAGTTTCAGTACAGAGATACAAAGACAAAAAGAACAGTTTTTACCCCACCTGTGGCCACATGCCTAGGCTAACTTCTCATCTCTGGGAAAGTCATGAGTGTTTTCACGGAGGCCCCATTATTTTATGTTATGGTCTACTGGCTTCCTTGTGTTTCTCAAGGGCTCATGGACCATTTGGAATAAATGGTTGTTGGCACATTATGTGGACTGTGCTTTGGGGTATTGCTGTTAGGAAAATCTTAGGGCAAATTACCACCTCCTACCTGGAATATACAAGATTTTTTATTTTTAAATGTTTGTTTCCTTGATCAATCACAACTATATTCTGATCTCTGCTGTCCTGTTTTTCTGACAGGTTATGGTCTCTATAAGGTGCCTCCTGGTACCTCCCCAAACATATATCATTGATGTCACGAGACCTATGGTTCAAATCAGACATTCCCAATATGGACTCCAAATTGGATAAAAATCATTTCATGTGAAGTAATCAGATAGAGGTAGAAGTCTATTTTCATTTCATCAGAGCGCAACATCAGCTTTTATGAAGATAAAGAGACTTTCTCCATTTGATTCATCAGACACCAGGTGCTAATTTGGAGCCCTTTGTTCCCCTTGCCTTGCCTCTGTTAATGTTGTGATAACACAAAGTCATGTGTGGTGATCACACATTTAGTGATGGTGCTGGTTAGAGGGTCCTACGTCAGGCTGCAGTGTCTGAACACTGAAACAAGGTGCAGGGTGGTGTTCCACAGTCTGGTTGTACTCACACATATTCTGGTGTGCGAATGTGAATGTAGCTACAGCTCCCTCAGTGCTTTTCAGAGGCTCCAGTTGTGGTTATTGCACTGCCTTGGCAGTAGAACCCTTTGGAGTTGTGGTGCTCACACATCTCAGCTGTGGTGCAGCCAACAATTGCTCTTGGGTCTGGAGATGACTAACAGCAGAGCCGCCAGGCCCAGAGAGAATGGCAGGGTTCACCTGTGGCAAGGTCTCACTGGGCTCTGACTCAGATCTCCCAAGCAGTTCACAAAAAGTCTGAGAGTTCTTGGGGCTGGAGCGATAGTCCAGCGGGTAGGGCATTTGCCTTGCACGCAGCTGACCCATGCCGGCCTGGGTTCGATCCCGGCATCCCATATGGTCCCCGGAGCACCGCCAGGAGTAATTCCTGAGTGTAGAGCCAGGAGAAACCCCTGAGCAATTCCGGTGTGACCCAAAAAAAAAATTTTAAAAAAAGTCTGAGAGTTCTTCCCACTAATCATTGGTCAACTGGGCCTAAAACTTCAGTGAAGAAGCTACAGGATGCAGGGTTGCTCAGGGCCTAGGGGCCAGGGATTACTCAGTCTACTGTAGAGGTGTTTGAGGGCCACCAGAGCTGTACTCAGCAAAGCTTAGAGACCATATATGGTATCAGGGAATAAACCTTGGATGGCGACATACAAGGCATGTATCTTAACCCTGTACTAACTTTTTGGTTCCCTTAATCCCAATTTTTGAGTTATTTTTTTGTCACAACTTTTCTTTTCTTTTTTTTATTATTTTTTCAAGTGTAAGTACTGTGATTTACAAAGTACGAAGTTTTTCACAATACACTTGTTAGAGAGATTCATTGTTCAACACCAATCCCACCACCAGTGGCCCCCCGCCCCCGCCAGAGACCCTCGTTTCTCACCCACCCCCATCCCGATGCCTGTTCACTTAGCTGGCACTAATTATATTGACCATTACAGCCCATACAAGGGAATGGTATTGATAAAGTCATGACACTTTTTCTGGGTTGTTCTGTCTGATTTGTCACAACACTCTTACCCCATGGAATTTAAGTCAGTTATTCTCAAAGAGTGTGAAACATACAGGAATGAGTGCTACTGTTCATGGCCCGAGTTTTTCCAAAATGAATTGTTTTTCTTATTTTAATAACAGTTTAAAAATTCAATATAAGCAAACTATAGATAAGAATTTCTCACCCAGAGGCTAGAGCTATAGCCTAAAAGTGAGTAGGGCATTTGCTTACTCATAGCTGAACTGGATTTGACCTCCAGCATCCCATATGTTCCCTTGGACCCACCAGGAATGATCCCTGAGCACAGAGCTAGGAGTAAGCCCTGAGCATTGCCAAATGCACCCCTCTTTCAAAAAAAAGAGAAGAATTTCTTAAACAATTTTTTATTGAATTATCTTGAGATAGACAAAGCAGTTCGCGACGGGGTTTCAGTCATACAGTGTCCAACCCCGTGCCTCAACCAGAGTATATTTCCCAGCACTGATGTTCCCAGTTTCCTCCCACCACCTCTCATCTTCCCCCACCAAAAAAACCCTACTTTTTTAAATTGAATCACCATGCAATAGATCATTTAAAAAGCTGTTCATGATTGGGTTTCAGTCATACAGTGTTTCAACAATCATGGCTCTACCAGTGCCCATTTCCCAAACCAATGTGCCCTATTCCGCATCCCCCACCCCCCACACAACTTGCCTCTATAGGGGGTTCTCTGTCTGTCTGTCTGTCTGTCACTCTCTCTCCTTTTGCTCATTGTGGTTTGCAATACAGACTCTGAAGGGTTATCATATATACCTTTACCTACTTTCAATATTCAGTTCTAGTCTAGTGCTATTATTTCAAACTATTATTGTCAAACTGGTCCCTTCTTTATCTTACCTATCCTCCAACCCCTACACACAAGTGGTAGATTCCAATCATTGGCACATCCTCGTGGCCCCTGTTTACCTGGCCATGGATATTGTCTCATAAAAAATTTCTTAACCAAGATTACATGACATCTGTGAACTCACAGAATATTCCAAGGAGACTTTAGGTGAAAATTGAGTGAATTTGAGGCCAAAACATGAGAGTAGGGGCAATCAGTAGGACAGGATGTTGCAGGAAACAGATTGGGGCCATGTTCAGCAAAGATGTACTGTCAGAGATTATAGTTGACATTTATTGTTTGTTGTTTGACACAGCTTCATTCTTGATAATTATGCCACCAAATACCTGTACAAACAACTTGTTTCTCTGTTTTAAGCGTACTGCACAGTGAGAGTAACCCCTAGCATTGGCTCTGATTGTGATCAGCACATATCTCACTCCATTGAATTCTGGGATGAGTTTAAGAAGCTTGCTAAAGCACGTAAGAAATGCTTGCCAGGAATTCTTTCAGCAGTGATTAAGTTTGAGTTAGAGTTTTAAAATTTGCAACTAACTGAATTCGTGGCAGGTTCATAGATCATTTGGATCATGACTATGCTCATGTTTCTACTCTTTTTCATGCCAAATAGTACCATGTTAGTCTATCTCAAACTAATGAAAACAATAATAGGAGCCAATTTAATATGCAAATAATGCAAATTTCCATTCACATTTTATGAATGGAAATGTTTGCAGTGATTAGGTGGAAAGAAGTGAGTCATCAAATGACATCTTTTTCTTTTTAAGTCGGACAAGCCGAAAGGATAAATACATAGATTGGAGGCGGGTTTCAGATCTCAAATAATGATCAACTCTCAGAAACTCTCATCATTCATCACACTGAATTGGGATTGCTAATTAAAAAGTTATTAGCTTGAAGTTTTCTCTTCAATTGTAAACTTGTTTTAGGTGTTTAGGAATTATAAACATGTCCTGAAGATCTATAAGTTCAAGGCCATGGAAGTTTGAATAACATTCAAATAACATTAACACCAGGGGTTAAGGAGAAATGTGTTTTCTTTTTCATTTTTCAAGGAAATCTGTTCACTTCCTGAGTTTTGGAAGTGTTGCCATAAATGGTAAAAAGGGGCATTTATGTAAAAAAATACAGACTTTGGAATTACTTCCTCCTGTCTGGAACATTACTGAATTTTACCAAACTATATAAAAGTCTAATTCTCAAATTCCAACCCTTAGAAAAAAGCTTCTCTCTGCCGAGGAGGCTGTTTTGCAAACATAACTGCTCTCATTTTCAACTCACCGGTGTGCAAGTTCATTCAGCAAACTCTTGGAACAGATGTGGAATGAGCCAGAGCTCAACAAATTTAGTTTCACTGGTGGCATGAGTGCCTCACGTTGTCCAATATCTTTTGTCAAATTTCCTTCTAAGAAAAGACAGGCCCCAAAGGGAAGATAGATGGGCCTATATAAAGGAGTGGAATCTGAGAGTAAAGTTTTCTGTATCAGGGCCTTCAGGACTTAATCCCTTTTAGGTAGTGCATTCTCGGAACTTAGAATTTTCAAGTTGGTTTATCACTTGTATCACTTGTCTTCCGTTGTTCATCAATTTGCTCGAGCAGGCACCAGCAATGTCTCCATTCGTTGGGAATGAGGTCCATTATTGTTACTGTTTTTGGCATATCAAATACACCACGGGTAGCTTGCAGGCTCTGCCATGGTTCTAGGTTCATCCCAGGGGGCCCAGTCCTTTTCTATGTCAGACTATCAACCATCCAGGGCCCCTGGGGAAGAGCCCTGGGTGTAGACAAGCCTGTGTCTTGTCTGCCACTTGCTGACGCAGTCAGGCACCACAGCTGCGCCTGCAACACCTGAAGGGTGTTGCATATTACATGCTAAACCATAAATATCTGCTGGTGGAAGAAGTCCGAACCTGTGTTCAGCTCTGAGATCCTACTTCAGTCACACAGTGGACTTGAAGGAACAGTCCGCCATGCCAAGTTGGTTTATGGAATAGTTAATCTGGGATTCTCTGAGACACAGGAAGCAACACTTTTCTAGACTAAGTCTTTGGATAAACACATCAGGCCTTTATCAATGCAAGAGTAAGTTCAGCTCAGTTCAGATAAACTCACAAAGACTTCTAAGGCCCTATTACATTGTGGGGAGGAGAAAACAGATTTTTATACAATGTGGATACTATGAGAATACTATGACGCTCATCTACCTACCATCTGTCTTTTTCTTGGAAAAAAAGGGAAAACTAAAACATTATTTTCATTGTCTTACACACATACACACAAACACAATTATTTAAAGAGTTTGACTTTACAATTGGTTGCATTAACATCTTCAGTCTGTCTGGAGACAAAGGTTTAATGGAGAGTTGATCGGAATTGCAGCATCAATGAAGGCTGCTGCAGATTTTGATTCTCATCTTTAAAGTTTTAAAGAGAAAGCCATGTTGTTGGCACATTTGGGGAAACAATTATAACTTTTATTTCCACACCTGTGTGCTATGAAAAGAACTCTTTCTTGCCAAAAGCACTAGAGCACCATTTTCCTGATGATGGGAGGTTGAAGCCAGAGTATACTGTCAGTGTCGCTCAGCTTGAGCTCTAAGTTTGGGTTTGTTTTAACTTGGTCATCCAAGTACAGAGTTCCTTAGACCATAGTATAGAAATCACATAGAGAAGTGGACTTGTCTTTGTAGGAACCTTTTGGAAGAGGAAATGGTGGGAAACAGGCATGGTGGTGGATGCATCAGTGTGGCAACTGCAACGTTTAGGCCATTATATTTATTCCCGAGCATCATAAAGAGAGTGTTGTAGTTTCAGAGCTGAATTTTTCTCCATTTTTCTTGGCTTCATAATTTGGGTCAGCATGTCTGGGTTGTCAAAAACCACATCCCCCTTATTTAAAGACTTTCCATTTTTACCTTTCACTTCCTTGCCAGCCCAAAGACTTCTTGTGCTAATTCTATTGATTCTTTCCTTTTTTCATTTGAGAGGAAAAAAAATAAACACCTTGAAAGCCATGCCGTGGTAATGTGGATAGCATACGGCTAAGGGGACTTACCTAGAAGACGGAGACTTTTAAATGCATTGGTAAGGGATATTTTTTAAATTTCATTTAGGGTTTCAGCTAATGATGCATTAAAAGTTGGCTGGGTACTAAATTTAGTGAGAAGTCCAGAAAAAAAGTAATTTAATCTAATAAAGATTTAATTATGCTAAGAAATAATGAGGTCTAAAAATCCCAACGGAATGCTGTGTGAGTTAACTTGCTCTAGTGATACATTTCTTAGCCTTGCCATAAAAATCATGAGACACTTCCTATGTGTGGATTTCTCTTTGGAGGAAAACCAGTGTTTTCCTGCTACCGGTATGTTAGCTGAGCTGTGGCTTAATCTGTTTATAAGACAATAGATCTATGTGTATTCACAGGCTTTTGATAATGGTCCTGAATATTATTTTTAAAGAGAATTGTCATAGAATAGTAGTCAATTCTGGCTCAAGTTAATTATTAATCTATTTAGCAGCATTTATTGAACATACTATAGGAGATTTAGAGCAATGTAGCTTAAGGCAGTATCTGACTCCATTGCTAAAAATACTAGATTCAAGTTTCAAATATGTAGTTGTCAATAGATGTTACAATAAAGAGTGGTGGAGAGATAATACAACTGGTAAGGTTGTATGTGACAGACCCAGCTTCTTACCCTGGCACCCTATACTGTCCTACAGTCTTCCCCATAAAAAAATAATAATAGTCAAGAGAATGAGAGAAGAGGACAATAGCCCCGTGTAAGAAGACATTGCTGTCTATGGCCATACCACCCTGAATGCGCCCGATCTTGTCTGATCTCGGAAGCTAAGCAGGGGTCGGTACTTGGATGGTTAGTACTTGGATGGAAGAAGACATTGCTTCCTATACTTCTAATAAAATTGGAGTGATCTAAAAAATTAAAATTCTTTTGCACAATATAAATGTTTACCTTATTCTAGAGATTCTTTTTTTTTTTCTCTTTTTTGAAACACATTTGCACTATTCAAGGTTTAATCTTTTTTTAAATTTTATTTATTTTATTTTTTAAAATAGTTTATTATACTACCGTTAGATATACAATTACAAGATGTTCATGTTTGAATTCTGATTCTACAGTGTTCCAACACCCATCTCTCCACCCCTGCCCATCTCCCATCACCAACGTCCCCACTTCCCTCCCTCTTCCCCCAGCCTGCCTCCATGGCAGGTTCTTTATCCTCTCTCTCTCTCTCTCTCTCTCTCTCTCTCTCTCTCTCTCCTCGCTTCCCCCTCTTACACATTGTAGATAGTAATATATTCTAGAACATGATTGGTTCCACTAGTTTGATTTGCTGGGTCTGGACCATGAAAATGGCGGCTACTGTGGTGAGCAAGTCTCATCTGACTGCTTCCAAGGCCCTACAGAGGTGATGGGCCACTCCCAAAACCCATCTTGCCTCCTGGGAGCCTCATGGTCAGCTGAGCTAGGGGAGAGCTGGATGGCAGCTCTCCCCCATGCATCCGAATTCTCTGCATCATGGCCGAGAGCCATGAGGCAGTTCGTGAGCTGGGCCACCAGGCCTCTGGGATGGGTCAGAAAGGGAAATGGGGACCCCAACCCCAACTCCAGGAACACCCGGTGACTTCCGCCTCTGAAAACTGCTACCTGGGCTCAAGCTGGGCTGCTCTGAGCTGGTCTTGAGATCAGCATCTCTCTTGCGTGGGTTCTGATAAGCTGTGGGCTGTGGACAGGAAAATGGCAGCTATTATGGTGAGCGAGTCTCATCCGGCTGCTTCTGAGGCCCTACAGAGGTGATGGGCCAACATCCAAAAACCCATCTTGCCTCCTGGGAGCCTGCCTCATGGCCAGGCGAACTAGAGGAGAGATGGATGGCAGCTCTTCCCTGTGCTTCTGAGTCTCTGCATCTTGGCCGAGAACCCTGGGGCAGTTCGTGGGCAGGGCCAGCAGGCTTCTGGGACAGGTCAGAGAGGGGAAAAGGTATTCTAGCTCCATCTTCAGGAATGTCAAGGCTTAATCTTGACTCAAGGATTACTCCTGGCACTGTTCAGGGAACCATTTTGAGTGCTAGGGATCAAACTGGAATTGATTGACTACAAAACAATCACCTTAATCCCTGACCTATCTCTCCAGCCCTGAAGTTCTGCCTTTCCTTTGACTATGTACATTTCCTTTCATCCTAATAAATACCTAGATGATGATTTCCATGTATTCTAGTGTTCCATAAAATTCTCATTTGTGTAAAATATAGCCATACAAATTGTTTCCAAAACCAGTTGACTTTTAAGTTATGTTGTCATGTAGACACAAATTCTTAGAGAGCAGTGATTCTCAAAACATTAGTAATCTTTTATGCCATAAAGCTCTCTAAACCAAAATTTTACTGCTGTGCTAAAATCTTGCTAAGAAAGTCCAGTGTGAAAGGCAAAAGATTTTTTGCGCTCTGAAGAGACTTTACAGTAATTTTCTAGTTCTTACTAGAATCAAAAGCAAAAATAAATAAGTGAGATGATATCCAGCTAAACATATTTTCTACATCAAAGGAGACCATCAACAAAATGAAAAGGCAGCCTACCAAAAGAGAGAAAAGTACCTTTAAATCACATATCTGATAAGGAGTTAATATCCAAAATATGTAAAGAACTCTTGCAACTATATAATAGTCCATAAATAATGAGGATGATGGTAACGACAATGATGCTAATTCAATTTAAATAAGAAGATCTCTCTGCTTAGAGGTGGCTTATATCTGTCCAGAGGCCCACTATGGTCTTGCTTCACCCACATAATCTTATATTACTCATGTACTGCCTCTGGTACCAGATTTCCATGGATTCGTACTTCAGAACTACCCAGCCATGACTTCTGCTCATCCAGTTCAGAAAACCCACCAGGATCTTCTCCAGGACTGCTTACCAAGTATCTTAGGGCACACATTGTAGCCTCAATCTCACCTGCAGCTGGTTGTACCCCCAAACTGCAGAGTTGGTTAGTCAGTCTATTCCACTTTATTCCTCATGCTTGGCACAGCACACACTTATATCCTCTGCTGGGAGTCCAGAGACTTGGTGTAGCCCCTGGAAGGTTAGTATGATTGTTATCTCATTGCTAGTGCTGTTCAATATTCTTGTTTTAAAAAATCCCACAAAGGGAAAGGGTCATGGTAAGAAATGACAGTATCAAACTGCAGTCAGAGAATAATGCAAAGTATTCCTGAAGTCCACACTGAGTCACAAACTCGCCAATCTGATGCTGAATCAAATGGAAATCAAGCTCCTGAACAGACCAGTTAGAATTAAGTAAGCAGAAATCCTCATCAAAAGTCTTCCCCTGTAAGGGAGCCCTGGCACAGATGAGTTTAACAGCAATTTTCCAAACATTTATTGAAGACCTGTTTCTAATCCTTCACATGTTCTTCCAGAAAATTAAAAAAAAATATGAATCCTCCAACAGCTCTTTGAGGTAAACATTACCATGATACTAAAAAGTACACAGAGAGATCATTTAAAAAAAAAACCATAGACCTATCTTCAACAAACATAAATGAAAAGATTGCTGACAAACTATTCACAAACTAAATAGAACAATATATAAGAAGATTATAGACCATGATAAAGTAGGATGCAAATGTTGGTTTGATATACACACATTGATCAAAATAATTGACCATATAAATGCAAGGAAAACTAAAATCATACGATCATACTGATAGATTCAGAGAAAGCATTTAACAAGATCCACTTTGGTGGTAAAATCTGTAAAACTTGAACATTGCATACCTAAAACAACTGTTATAACAGCTTTATAAATCATAGCATATTAATAAAAATTTTTAAAAGAAAATGTGGTATGGTATACAATAAAGTATTATTTAGTCATAAAAGAAGGAAATCTTGCTATTTATTGTCGAGGACTGCTGGAGTGCACAACAATACCTGGAGACAAGTTCTCTTTTACCTCCGAAACCGGTGAGGAATGGATGAAAACTCAGGAATCTGGCGCAGTTTTAAAATACTTTACTATTACAGGTTCTGATAAACAATCCAAGAACACGAAAAACCCCGGACTCTGGGTTCCTGGCTGGGCCCTCGGCTACGTGTAGACCAAGAAGGCTGCCACCACGTGTTGAAACACAACAGAGAATGGAGAGGATGGAGAGAAGCAAATGCCAAGGGAAGCCAAAATAGCAAAAAGGCCCCCTTCTTTCTCCTAGCTTCTTTTATAGACTCAAGCTCGCCAAAATCTTCCAGCCCAGCCCATCGTGGGTTGGGCTATCTAGAGATGAGGTCAGGTAAATGACCCTTTTGAAATGTAGATCTTTAGGTGGGCCTTGGGCTCAAGCTTCACAAAAGCCAGAGCTGATTTCCAGAGGCAAAATCTCCCTACAGAGAAAGGAGGGGCTGCATCTCTGAACCAGAAAACAGCTCAGAATTAATTTGTAGGAAATGACATTAATACCTTTATCATGAATATATAGCTAGCAGATCCCAGACTCTGGATCCCACTAAGGTCCAAAATCCATCAGAATAATTCACTTTGGCATTACCTTTAGAGTCAGAGGCACGTTACTTTGCCTGGAGGAGCAATGGCACGTCTCTGAACTAGGAGAATCGATTACATTATGGTCGATCCAATGTGGCCAAGTACTCTTGGAATATCTACATGTGTGTCCCACGCAGGGACCCATGGGAACTGAATGTTGATCTGGGGCAAGTAAGATTCATGATTAAAATATTTATGCCATATAAAATTATGAAATCAGTCCAATTCTGCCCAAACTCCCATTGTGTTTGCTCCGGAGATTCCCCAAAGGCAGGGACCAGCTCTCCACATAAGCTAAGTGTAGCTGGAGGCTAAGGCTCAGTAGGGCATGTCAGCCAACAATTCATGACAACTTTGCTTATTGAAAACTTGAGGGCATTATGCTAAGTTAAATGGCGTGGATGTGGGGGAAAAGGGGACTCTCATACACTGTTGGTGGGAATGTCGACTTGTACAACCTTTCTGGAAAACAATATGGACATTCCTCCAAAGACTAGAAATTGAGCTCCCCTTTGACCCAGCCATACCGCTCCTGGGAATATACCCTGGAAAGCCAAAACGCACAGCGGAAACACAATCCGCACTTTTATTTTCATAGCAGCACTGTTCACCACCACCAAAACCTGGAAACAACCAGTATGCCCGAGAACTGATGACTGGATAAAGAAACTGTGGTACATCTACACAATGGAATACTATGCAGCTGTCAGAAAAAATGAAGTTATGAAATTTTGCTATAAATGGATGGATATGGAAAGAATCATGTTGAGTGAAATTAGTCAGAAGGAAAGGGAGAGACATAGAATGACTGCATTTATTTGCATGGCATAAATATACTAGGTGATCTTACCAAAAGTGGAAATTACCACAAGCGTGTGGGAGTCAGAAGTTGGTTTAGATAGAGAAGGGAACATGAGTGAATAAATGTCTAAAGTTCTGATGCTAACATAGAACTGAGCATTAAAGACAGACAAAAAAATGCAAATGATGGCTTCTAAGTATACGTAGTGCAGCCCACAATGTGTGGGAGAAGGAGGAGGAGAGAGAGGGAGAGGAGAGGAGATAAAGAACCTGCCATTTAGGCGGGATGTGGGAGGGGGAGGGAATTGGGGACATGGGTGGTGGCTGAGGGGCACTGGTGGAGGGCGGGTGCTGGAACACTGTGTGACCGAAACCCCCAAGCGTGAACAACGTTGTAATTGTATATCTCACGGTGGTATAATAAAATGTTAAAAAAAAAAATAAAAAATAAATAAGTCAATGAGAGAATGATCCATACTCATAAATTTTTACATGGAATCTAAAAAATAATTCTAATTGTATATACAGAAGACATCTGTGGCTACTAGAGGGGATGGGTGAAACTGGTAAAGTTCATCAAATGTACAAATAAATAAGACTGAGGGAAATAAATAAGACTGAGGGATGTAATATACAGCATGGTGACTATGCATAATGCAGTTAAAATTGTAAAGAGAGTAAAGTTTTTTTAAATTGTATCTCTGTGTGATAGACCATTATAAATTGAAAGTTCTCATCACAAGAAAAAATGTGTGGTGATGGATATTAACTAGTCTTGTGACGATCATATTGCATTATAATTGTGTATTGATTATTATGGTGCATATCAAAAACTAATATGACATGATATGCAAGTTATATCCCAATAAAATATTTTATTATTTAGATAATGCATAAAAGTAGAACAATATTTAAAGAACACAAAAAAGCATATCTTTTAGTCCACAAAATTTTAATGAAAATAACTATTGGACTTGAGAGACAGCACAGGGGTTAAGGTACAGCTTTTGCATACAGTCCACCTTTTGTTCAATCTCGGACCACATGGTCCTCTGAGCATCCCCAGTGCAACCTTGGGGGCTCCCTGAACATCACTGGGAGTGACTCTGCAGGGACTGTCATTGCCAGAACGGTCCAGGTACTCTCTAAATCCAGCACAGCATCCTCAGACACTAGCCCTGAACCTTGAAGCATTTGATTGACAACTTGTAGGAGTGAGACCTGAGACTCCTGAACACCCTTTGGGAGTCCCCACAAATATTATACAAATAAAATAAAGTAAAATTAATGCCAGGCAAGAGTTTCTTGTTGATATTTTCAGGGACATATTTTGTTTATACCAGTAGTATACATATGTTGATGATTATATATAGGTTTTTTTATTTTATACAATTTATTTAACTTTAATTTTACATATATGGGTTTTGCTTATTTATTTATCTATCTATCTATTTATTTTTATTATAGCATTGTGAGATAGGCATTTTCAAAACTGTTCATGATTGGGTTTCCATCATACAATGTTGCCCGGCCCATCCCCCACCAATGCACATTTCCCACTACCAATGGCCCCAGTTTCCCTCCCCCTCCCTCAGCCTGCCTCTATAGCAGGAACTTTTCCTTTTCTTCTCTCTCTCTCCCCCCCTCCCTCTCTCTCTCTGCCTATCTGTCATCTCTCCCCTTACACACAGTTTTTAAAAATGCTAAATGGTAGTGTGCTTTTTTATGGTATTCACACAGTAACCATGCATCTGAGCATCCCACATACATTAAATATAATGATGCTTGTTCTGTAACATATTGTCCCTTTCCTATGGCCTATAGGTGAAAGCAAAAATATGTTTTTCAAAATAATTTCCAAATATAAATCTAGCATAAATAAATTACATTTACTTGCATAGTTTTCGCTGAATACATTTTTTTTCACTTTTATGCTGTCTTCTTTTCTTTGGTTTTCCTTTAATGAGAAGAAGGAATTGACCCTCAATTACCCACCACTGAGATCTGCAAGGAGGAAGTAGTGTTAATGATCATTTTCATCCCCTAATGGTTTAGAGGTGCCTGGAGCATGAATCAAACTATCAAAAGGGAAAATGGTTTTTCCTAATGGCTTTCTCCAGAAAGCTAAGGTAGATTTAACAAAAAGATGCCAATAGTTTGATTTGCTGAGGTCCATGCAAAAAGGTTCACAATTGCAGTGAAACTAGCCAGAAAATCTGGTCTGTTCAGTAAGAGCATTCAGCCTGATATGACCTTTGAACTAACTTGCATTCTTTACCCAATAATCTAGCTCTTTTTTTGTTCTCCCTCTCTGTGCTATATTTTTACAAAAAACACATTTATCCAGATTATAAATATTTTTAACACATTGCATACCAATGATATAATCATATAATGGTATAACACCATTTTCTATGAACTTGAGAATTTTCTAATCTTCAAATAGATTTTTCTTCAAAGGGGAAAATGTATTACTTAATTATGGTCAGAATTAGCTGGCTTGCTCTTCAGTGAGTACAACAATATTTGGAGTTAAAGTTCTGGGTAAGGTATAAAAAAAAAGTTGCATATTTGTCCCAGATAATGCTTTGAATCATAGCTAGTTTCCCAGTATGGAAGACTGTTGTCTGAACATAAGCGGTGGTCAGACAGATGCTCATCTTCACCAATGGAGGTGGCGGGTAGGGGAGAAGAAGCCAACAAACTGAAAGCTCATGTAAGTAATTAGCTTCTTAAATGCATTAAAGTTGCATCATTCTGTTAATTCTAAGAGCCATACTGAGGGTATAAATTAATAACTGTGCTGACACTGATGATTATTACCTGCACTTTATCAAGTTAGGAAACTGGGAAATATGTCAGTCATTTAGTTAAAGAATAAATCACAACATGAACCTAGATTCTTTAACTCTGATGTTTCAGTGGACTTACTTTCACAGAAATGGAAAAACATAAATTAATATTTTCATATTACACCATGCTAAATCCATGCTAGCATCTCTGTTCTCTAACATAATAGTCTCACATGAGAAACACAGTTGGGTTGGAGTGCATGTATATCATGACAGAAGTTTTTTTTTTTATTTTTTTTTTTCTTTTTGGGTCACACCAGGCGATGCTCAGGGGTTACTCCTGGGTCTGCACTCAGGAATCACTCCTGGCGGTGCTCGGTGGACCATATGGGATGCCGGGAATCGAACCCCTGCCGGCATGGGCCGGCTGCGTGCAAGGCAAACGCCCTACCCGCTGGGCTATCGCTCCGGCCCCATGACAGAAGTTTTTATTTATTTTTCAAAAACTTAAATGTAGTGTATTATCACATATTGTCCTTGCAGGTTAAATACACAGTGAGTTGGAAGTAGGAATAATGTTGCTGCTGATAACAGAAATGAGTGAAGGTTATATAGTTTGTCTGGTGAAAATTTCTAAGTTCCTCTGCGTCACAGTTATGAAGGCAGGGATTGGAGCAGCATAAGAAACACTCTATCACAAAATATTATAGGAGTGTTGAGGACTTGGTCCCCTGATTTCAAGCTCAAATACTAAACTTATAAAGGGGAAAGGAAGAGTTTCACTTGTGTTTAAAATGTGAGCTGTGTCAGCTGTCTTTTTTTTTAATTTTGTTTTTGGGTGACACCCAGCAATGCTTGCGGGTTACTCCTGGCTCTGCACTCAGGAATCATTCCTGGAGGTGCTCAGGGGACCATATGGGATGCTGGGGATCGAACCTGAGTCAGCCGTATGAGAGAAAGATACCCTCCCCATATGCTATCGCTCCAGCCCCTGAGTCAGCTGTCTTAAGAGCAAAGGTTAAAATTCACAAGCTCAAGTGCTCTAAGAAAATGACTGACCCGAACAACGAGAAATAACAATTGTAATCTCTATAGATGAAACTTCTTAAATTCGAGTCATAAAGATGCCTGAAGATGCAAGACTAAGTAAGGGCAGTTTCTTTGTATCAGGTAACTGATTCCAGCTACTGTAAGAAATCTCCCTAATAAAATTCCCAAGGTCAGGACAGTCCTCTGGATATAACAAATTTATCTTAGTTTAGACAATGAGTACTGGAGATCTTTGCTCAAGCAGGAAACATTATAAATATCGTTTATATTTTACACATATTAAACATATGACAGTATGTTACAGGAAACATGTTGCTTGAGTAGAATAGATTGCCATGACTTTAACGCTGTACATTAAAGATGTTTCTTGACTGTTTATTTACCTATGGCCTGAGCTATGTAAATTTTTCTAACCTTTGCTCATAATGTATTGATAATTCATGATGTGCCTGTTAACTCTTAATGGACTTGCTAATGAGTCTCAGAGACTCATGTGGGGAGCAAGGGGAAACATGAATATTGTACTCAGTCCATGACTAGCCTGTTCCTGTGGTCCCTACTGTCAAGGCTATCTTGCCTCCTCGATAAGCCAGTGTCTATCTCCTTCTTTTCAACTAATCTCGCTGGCCAGAAATTGAAGCCATTTTGCATTATTGTGGTAGATCACCACAGGCTAGTTGGTCATGTCCTTCTCTGCCAAAGACTATTATTGGCTCCAGGATCTCTACAGCAAACGCTGAAAAGACTATTTAGGGGTTACTGGAGTGATGGTACAGAGGGTAGAGTGCTTGACTTGCACACAGAGAACCAACTGGGTTTTAATCTCTGGCACCCCATATGGTCTCCTGATCCCCACCAGGAGTGATCCCTGAGCTCAGAGATAGGAGTAAGCTTCAAGCACCACTGGGTGTGTCCCCAAACAAAACAAAACTACTTGGTAGTCTGTCTTGTATTTTTTGTAAGAGACAAATGTGGTCCCATCGTTCAACCTTTTCTACAGAGAACATAAATTTACCTTGGTGTTATACTTTGTCAATAGAACTGATTTGTATATCCAAATGGATTGCTTTTCTACCACTCCATTTTCTAACCACACTTTTTTTTTTTTCCTTTTTGAGTCACACCGGCGATGCTCAGGGGTTACTCCTGGCTCTACACTCAGGAATTACTCCTGGCGGTGCTCGGGGGGACCATATGGGATGCCGGGATTCAAACCCGGGCTGGCACAGGCTGGCGCGTGCAAGGCAAACGCCCTACCTGCTGGGCTATTGCTCTGCCCCCCCACACTTTTTTTCAAAGCATTATATGGCAGCAAAACATAAAAGCATTGTCCAAATTTTTTGAGACCTACTCAAGGTCCAGAACAAAACTCCTCTGTTAATTTTTGGAATCAAGACTAAAGGAGAGGATTAAAGAGAAGACCCTTCCATTTTAAATCCTGTTTGTGAAAAAAATAACAGTATATTTTATGGATTTTTATTTTTAATACCTGGAAATGATTTCTGGGTCTTTACTCATGCGCTATTGATACCCATTGCATACGTACTTGTCAGGCAAGTGCTATTGCTCCAACCCTATGTTTCACTTTTTATTTTTTAATTTGTTTTGGGGGCTTTAGGCTATACCTCATAATGCCCAGGAATTACTCCTGGAAGTGCCTGGGGAACCTTCTCGAGTGCTGGGGATCTAACCTGGTATACTATGTGCAAGGCAGACAAAACTCTCTGCTGTACTATTTCTATTTCTCCAGTCCCCTATTTCACTTTTTAAAAGATTCCAGGGCAAAACCTGAATTTCATATCTTGCAGATGTTGAATCAACAACTCTCCAGAGATGAACACCTAAAACTTTGCTTCTTCTTTTTTTAATCACACTGGCAGTGCTCAGGGAATTAATCCTGGCTCTCAGCTCAGGAATTACTTCCGGCAGGTTTGGAGAAATATATGGGGTGCCAGGGATTGAAACCAGGTGGCTTCATGCAGGGAAGAGCCCTACTTGCTTTACTATATCACTCAGCCCTCTTATACCATGGAGGCCAGAGTGATAGTTCAGCGGGAAGGACGTTTGCCTTGCACACGGCCAACCGGGTTTGATCCTTGGCATCCCCACATGGTCCCCGAGCACTGCCAAGAGTAATTCCTGAGTGCAGAGCCAGGAGTAACCCCTGAGCATGGCCAGGTGTGACCCAAAAAAGCAAATAAATAAATAAATAGATAGATAGATGGATAGATAGATAGAGAGAGATAGATAGAGAGACAGACAGACAGACAGACAGACAGACAGACAGACAGACAGACAGATAGATAGATAGATAGATAGATAGATAGATAGATAGATAGATAGATAGATAGATAGATAGATAGATAGAAAGAAAGATAGATAGATAGATAGATAGATAGATAGATAGATAGATAGATAGATAGATAGATAGATAGATAGATAGATAGATAGATAGATAGATAGATAGATAGATAGATAGATAGATAGATAGATAGATAGATAGATAGATAGATAGATAGATGATAGATAAATAGATAGATAGATAGATAGATAGATAGATAGATAGATAGATAGATAGATAGATAGATAGATAGATAAAATACTAACCATGAATACAAACTATAAACATATTAACCAAAACAAATTGCATCAAATTTAGAAAGTACAGTTACTTGAAAAATATTAAGTCATTATATCATTGGTTTCTCACTTACACACCATGAGGCAATTATGCATTTCATGCTAAGCTTAAAGTATCCATGTAGCTGAATGACAGTCCCCACTTACTCATTTTTGATATCTCTACTTGATACAAGATGCTCTTCATCCCTTGATGGCTTCACATGATGAAATTTTCCCTTTTCTGAATCTCTCTGTTTTACCTAACCTACTGAAATCACTCTTTGGCAGTAACTACCATTTATCCCCTATTTCCTTTCCACTGTTTTCTATGGTAGTAGCAGAGTGAGTTAAACTCAGGTCAGCCCAGATTAAACAGTTTCCCAGCTTCTTATGTCTACAGGTATGAGCCTGTGATTAAATTCTTGCTTGCAGGATAAGAAGCGTCAGTACCAAATGTTCTTTGCAATTCTTTCCCTTTTTCCTATTCCACTGTTGGCCAATCTGGAGACAAAATGGTTAGAATTAAAATAGCTATTTAAGAGCTTGAAATGACACTGAATCACATGGGAAAATGGGGAGAACTGGATTAAGGACATTGTACATAGGTTATGCGGTGTTGTGTTGCCGGCCTCAGACTGTTGACCTAAAGCACAGAGGAAAACAAACTTTTAAGTTAAATCACTGCTATTTTGGCATTGCTGTCACTCATAGTGAACATAAATCTTACAAAATCACTGTCTTGTGATTCAAAGTTCCTTTTAATACCAATAGTATGTGTCAAACACAGGTCATTGGTTTCCCCAAGTTTCCCAAGCAAATGAAGTTTGTCTAGGGATTTTTTGTCTTCTTTTCTCATTTGGTCTTTTAAACCTCATTTTTTTTCGGGACTCCTTCTAGTCAGTATTCTCATTTTAGCTAGGTGTGATCACTATTAAGGGAATTTCTGAAATACTCTACTTTTACTTTTTAAAGAAACATAAAACATGGTGATTTATAGACCTCTAGCTCATTTGACATTTAATTTCTAGTATTCTAGATACGCTGTTAAGTATGATACTCATATTCTCTAAGTCTACTGACTCATAACTTAAATTTTCCAGAATTTTGAGATCTTTCAGTGTTTCCCCAAGGTGTTACCATTCCCATTCCCTATGATTTCTAGGGCACACACTAGGGTCTCAGATCTATCCCATAGCTGTTTTAAGCATTTCATAGTCATTCTATGTAAATAACCTATTAACAATACCTTTTAGTGAAGTAACTGGGCTCCTGCATTCATCCGCATTTACATCACAAAGCTTTTATGACTGTAGAAACCAATACCTGGATCCATTTGTATTGATGTTTTCCATACTGTCAAGCTAGGTTTATCAAAATCACTGCAGTCAATTTTTATTATTTTTGCTTTGTGGGATCATGAAAGTCATATATACTGTGGAAAGTGTGGAAATACAGAAACATAAAGAAGAAAATAGCAGTCTCTCAATCTTTTAACCTAGAAGGAAGCATATTGAAGATATTTATTTCCTTGAAGCCTTTATTTGTGTGTGCTTGTGAATATTTTATTTTATACTGTAATGCTTCTTTTGATACAATCTGCATCTACTTATCTATTTATCTTCTTATCTACATAATCTGGCTGAAAATTCCTATAATTTGCAGGTAAGCTAGAATTTACTTAACCAGTGTCATTTTTAAATATTTCTTATTTTCCATTTTGATTTTTTACAGTAGGCTTGATTCCTTGAGATAAAAGAATGCTAGATTCTTAGAAGGTTTAAGGACTTTTAATGCATATAGGAAATTATGAAATTTAAGCTGTATTAATTAATTTTTAAAAATATTTGTTTTTTAATAAAAGAACTGTGATTTACCATTATTGCTAGTTGAGTTTTAGGCAATTCTAGGCAATAATATTTTGAGACCAGTCCCTCTCCCAGTGTCACCTTCCCTTCCTCAGTGTTCTGTTTCCTCCCCACCCCAGCCTCTACCCCCATCTTCTCCCTGTCAACTTGAAAAAGCATATTACAACGTTTCTGTGGCTGCAGGTTACATCTCATACTTTCAGTTTTGTTGAAGCTGTGCTTTGGATATATGACTATGCCACTCATTCGTATCACTGGTATAACAGAAGCTCTGATGCCTGTTAACCCGTTATTCTTGTTCT
>JAJIBD010000195.1:0-24108 GCA_021461705.1 Cryptotis parvus
GGAAACTCCATCAACGGGAACCAAGGCAAAGTGCCTTGGTTCCAGCCAGACTGACCCGACCCGTGCGCCCTGAGTTCCCGGGAAGCGCCTCGACTCCCCCACAGGTGTGTGAGTAATTCTTGCGTCTCCGCGGACCCCAAGCTGCCCCAGGGGAAGGCGGAAACTCCATCAGCGGGAACCAAGGCAAAGTGCCTTGGTTCCAGCCGGACTGACCCCGACCCGTGCGCCCTGAGTTCCCGGGGAAGCGCCTCGACTCCCCCACAGGTGTGTGAGTAATTCTTGCGTCTCCGCTGGACCCCAAGCTGCCCCAGGGGAAGGCGGAAACTCCATCAGCGGGAACCAAGGCAAAGTGCCTTGGTTCCAGCCCGGACTGACCCGACCCGTGCGCCCTGAGTTCCCGGGGAAGCGCCTCGACTCCCCCACAGGTGTGTGAGTAATTCTTGCGTCTCCAGCGGACCCCAAGCTGCCCCAGGGAAGGCGGAAACTCCATCAACGGGAACCAAGGCAAAGTGCCTTGGTTCCAGCCGGACTGACCCGACCCGTGCGCCCTGAGTTCCCGGGAAGCGCCTCGACTCCCCCACAGGTGTGTGAGTAATTCTTGCGTCTCCAGCGGACCCCAAGCTGCCCCAGGGAAGGCGGAAACTCCATCCAGCGGGAACCAAGGCAAAGTGCCTTGGTTCCAGCCCGGACTGACCCGACCCGTGCGCCCTGAGTTCCCGGGGAAGCGCCTCGACTCCCCCACAGGTGTGTGAGTAATTCTTGCGTCTCCGCGGACCCCAAGCTGCCCCAGGGAAGGCGGAAACTCCATCAAGCGGGAACCAAGGCAAAGTGCCTTGGTTCCAGCCCGACTGACCCGACCCGTGCGCCCTGAGTTCCCGGGGGAAGCGCCTCGACTCCCCCACAGGTGTGTGAGTAATTCTTGCGTCTCCAGCGGACCCCAAGCTGCCCCAGGGAAGGCGGAAACTCCATCAAGCGGGAACCAAGGCAAAGTGCCTTGGTTCCAGCCCAGACTGACCCCGACCCGTGCGCCCTGAGTTCCCGGGGAAGCGCCTCGACTCCCCCACAGGTGTGTGAGTAATTCTTGCGTCTCCGCGGACCCCAAGCTGCCCCAGGGAAGGCGGAAACTCCATCAGCGGGAACCAAGGCAAAGTGCCTTGGTTCCAGCCGACTGACCCCGACCCGTGCGCCCTGAGTTCCCGGGAAGCGCCTCGACTCCCCCACAGGTGTGTGAGTAATTCTTGCGTCTCCAGCGGACCCCAAGCTGCCCCAGGGAAGGCGGAAACTCCATCAGCGGGAACCAAGGCAAAGTGCCTTGGTTCCAGCCGGACTGACCCGACCCGTGCGCCCTGAGTTCCCGGGAAGCGCCTCGACTCCCCCCACAGGTGTGTGAGGTAATTCTTTGCGTCTCCGCGGACCCCAAGCTGCCCCAGGGAAGGCGGAAACTCCATCAGCGGGAACCAAGGCAAAGTGCCTTGGTTCCAGCCCAGACTGACCCCGACCCGTGCGCCCTGAGTTCCCGGGGAAGCGCCTCGACTCCCCCCACAGGTGTGTGAGTAATTCTTGCGTCTCCGCGGACCCCAAGCTGCCCCAGGGAAGGCGGAAACTCCATCAACGGGAACCAAGGCAAAGTGCCTTGGTTCCAGCCGGACTGACCCCGACCCGTGCGCCCTGAGTTCCCGGGGAAGCGCCTCGACTCCCCCACAGGTGTGTGGGTAATTCTTGCGTCTCCGCGGACCCCAAGCTGCCCCAGGGAAGGCGGAAACTCCATCAGCGGGAACCAAGGCAAAGTGCCTTGGTTCCAGCCCGGACTGACCCGACCCGTGCGCCCTGAGTTCCCGGGGAAGCGCCTCGACTCCCCCACAGGTGTGTGAGTAATTCTTGCGTCTCCAGCGGACCCCAAGCTGCCCCAGGGAAGGCGGAAACTCCATCAGCGGGAACCAAGGCAAAGTGCCTTGGTTCCAGCCGGACTGACCCGACCCGTGCGCCCTGAGTTCCCGGGAAGCGCCTCGACTCCCCCACAGGTGTGTGAGTAATTCTTGCGTCTCCGCGGACCCCAAGCTGCCCCAGGGAAGGCGGAAACTCCATCAACGGGAACCAAGGCAAAGTGCCTTGGTTCCAGCCCATGACCCGACCCGTGCGCCCTGAGTTCCCGGGGAAGCGCCTCGACTCCCCCCACAGGTGTGTGAGTAATTCTTGCGTCTCCGCGGACCCCAAGCTGCCCCAGGGAAGGCGGAAACTCCATCAGCGGGAACCAAGGCAAAGTGCCTTGGTTCCAGCCGGACTGACCCCGACCCGTGCGCCCTGAGTTCCCGGGAAGCGCCTCGACTCCCCCACAGGTGTGTGAGTAATTCTTGCGTCTCCGCGGACCCCAAGCTGCCCCAGGGAAGGCGGAAACTCCATCAACGGGAACCAAGGCAAAGTGCCTTGGTTCCAGCCCGGACTGACCCGACCCGTGCGCCCTGAGTTCCCGGGAAGCGCCTCGACTCCCCCACAGGTGTGTGAGTAATTCTTGCGTCTCCAGCGGACCCCAAGCTGCCCCAGGGAAGGCGGAAACTCCATCAGCGGGAACCAAGGCAAAGTGCCTTGGTTCCAGCCAACTGACCCGACCCGTGCGCCCTGAGTTCCCGGGAAGCGCCTCGACTCCCCCACAGGTGTGTGAGTAATTCTTGCGTCTCCGCGGACCCCAAGCTGCCCCAGGGAAGGCGGAAACTCCATCAGCGGGAACCAAGGCAAAGTGCCTTGGTTCCAGCCGACTGACCCGACCCGTGCGCCCTGAGTTCCCGGGAAGCGCCTCGACTCCCCCACAGGTGTGTGAGTAATTCTTGCGTCTCCGCGGACCCCAAGCTGCCCCAGGGAAGGCGGAAACTCCATCAACGGGAACCAAGGCAAAGTGCCTTGGTTCCAGCCGGACTGACCCCGACCCGTGCGCCCTGAGTTCCCGGGGAAACGCCTCGACTCCCCCACAGGTGTGTGAGTAATTCTTGCGTCTCCGCGGACCCCAAGCTGCCCCAGGGAAGGCGGAAACTCCATCAACGGGAACCAAGGCAAAGTGCCTTGGTTCCAGCCGGACTGACCCGACCCGTGCGCCCTGAGTTCCCGGGGAAGCGCCTCGACTCCCCCACAGGTGTGTGAGTAATTCTTGCGTCTCCGCGGACCCCAAGCTGCCCCAGGGAAGGCGGAAACTCCATCAACGGGAACCAAGGCAAAGTGCCTTGGTTCCAGCCGACTGACCCGACCCGTGCGCCCTGAGTTCCCGGGAAGCGCCTCGACTCCCCCACAGGTGTGTGAGTAATTCTTGCGTCTCCAGCGGACCCCAAGCTGCCCCAGGGAAGGCGGAAACTCCATCAACGGGAACCAAGGCAAAGTGCCTTGGTTCCAGCCAGCTGACCCGACCCGTGCGCCCTGAGTTCCCGGGAAGCGCCTCGACTCCCCCACAGGTGTGTGAGTAATTCTTGCGTCTCCAGCGGACCCCAAGCTGCCCCAGGGAAGGCGGAAACTCCATCAGCGGGAACCAAGGCAAAGTGCCTTGGTTCCAGCCCGGACTGACCCGACCCGTGCGCCCTGAGTTCCCGGGAAGCGCCTCGACTCCCCCACAGGTGTGTGAGTAATTCTTGCGTCTCCGCGGACCCCAAGCTGCCCCAGGGAAGGCGGAAACTCCATCAGCGGGAACCAAGGCAAAGTGCCTTGGTTCCAGCCAGACTGACCCGACCCGTGCGCCCTGAGTTCCCGGGAAGCGCCTCGACTCCCCCACAGGTGTGTGAGTAATTCTTGCGTCTCCAGCGGACCCCAAGCTGCCCCAGGGAAGGCGGAAACTCCATCAACGGGAACCAAGGCAAAGTGCCTTGGTTCCAGCCAGACTGACCCGACCCGTGCGCCCTGAGTTCCCGGGAAGCGCCTCGACTCCCCCACAGGTGTGTGAGTAATTCTTGCGTCTCCAGCGGACCCCAAGCTGCCCCAGGGAAGGCGGAAACTCCATCAACGGGAACCAAGGCAAAGTGCCTTGGTTCCAGCCGAACTGACCCGACCCGTGCGCCCTGAGTTCCCGGGGAAGCGCCTCGACTCCCCCACAGGTGTGTGAGTAATTCTTGCGTCTCCGCGGACCCCAAGCTGCCCCAGGGAAGGCGGAAACTCCATCAACGGGAACCAAGGCAAAGTGCCTTGGTTCCAGCCAGACTGACCCGACCCGTGCGCCCTGAGTTCCCCGGGAAGCGCCTCGACTCCCCCACAGGTGTGTGAGTAATTCTTGCGTCTCCGCGGACCCCAAGCTGCCCCAGGGAAGGCGGAAACTCCATCAACGGGAACCAAGGCAAAGTGCCTTGGTTCCAGCCGGACTGACCCGACCCGTGCGCCCTGAGTTCCCGGGAAGCGCCTCGACTCCCCCACAGGTGTGTGAGTAATTCTTGCGTCTCCGCGGACCCCAAGCTGCCCCAGGGAAGGCGGAAACTCCATCAGCGGGAACCAAGGCAAAGTGCCTTGGTTCCAGCCCGACTGACCCGACCCGTGCGCCCTGAGTTCCCGGGAAGCGCCTCGACTCCCCCACAGGTGTGTGAGTAATTCTTGCGTCTCCAGCGGACCCCAAGCTGCCCCAGGGAAGGCGGAAACTCCATCAGCGGGAACCAAGGCAAAGTGCCTTGGTTCCAGCCTGACCCGACCCGTGCGCCCTGAGTTCCCGGGAAGCGCCTCGACTCCCCCACAGGTGTGTGAGTAATTCTTGCGTCTCCGCGGACCCCAAGCTGCCCCAGGGAAGGCGGAAACTCCATCAACGGGAACCAAGGCAAAGTGCCTTGGTTCCAGCCGACTGACCCGACCCGTGCGCCCTGAGTTCCCGGGAAGCGCCTCGACTCCCCCACAGGTGTGTGAGTAATTCTTGCGTCTCCGCGGACCCCAAGCTGCCCCAGGGAAGGCGGAAACTCCATCAACGGGAACCAAGGCAAAGTGCCTTGGTTCCAGCCGAACTGACCCGACCCGTGCGCCCTGAGTTCCCGGGAGCGCCTCGACTCCCCCACAGGTGTGTGAGTAATTCTTGCGTCTCCGCGGACCCCAAGCTGCCCCAGGGAAGGCGGAAACTCCATCAGCGGGAACCAAGGCAAAGTGCCTTGGTTCCAGCCGACTGACCCGACCCGTGCGCCCTGAGTTCCCGGGAAGCGCCTCGACTCCCCCACAGGTGTGTGAGTAATTCTTGCGTCTCCAGCGGACCCCAAGCTGCCCCAGGGAAGGCGGAAACTCCATCAACGGGAACCAAGGCAAAGTGCCTTGGTTCCAGCCCGACTGACCCGACCCGTGCGCCCTGAGTTCCCGGGAAGCGCCTCGACTCCCCCACAGGTGTGTGAGTAATTCTTGCGTCTCCGCGGACCCCAAGCTGCCCCAGGGAAGGCGGAAACTCCATCAACGGGAACCAAGGCAAAGTGCCTTGGTTCCAGCCCGACTGACCCGACCCGTGCGCCCTGAGTTCCCGGGAAGCGCCTCGACTCCCCCACAGGTGTGTGAGTAATTCTTGCGTCTCCAGCGGACCCCAAGCTGCCCCAGGGAAGGCGGAAACTCCATCAACGGGAACCAAGGCAAAGTGCCTTGGTTCCAGCCGACTGACCCGACCCGTGCGCCCTGAGTTCCCGGGAAGCGCCTCGACTCCCCCACAGGTGTGTGAGTAATTCTTGCGTCTCCGCGGACCCCAAGCTGCCCCAGGGAAGGCGGAAACTCCATCAACGGGAACCAAGGCAAAGTGCCTTGGTTCCAGCCAGACTGACCCGACCCGTGCGCCCTGAGTTCCCGGGAAGCGCCTCGACTCCCCCACAGGTGTGTGAGTAATTCTTGCGTCTCCGCGGACCCCAAGCTGCCCCAGGGAAGGCGGAAACTCCATCAACGGGAACCAAGGCAAAGTGCCTTGGTTCCAGCCGAACTGACCCGACCCGTGCGCCCTGAGTTCCCGGGAAGCGCCTCGACTCCCCCACAGGTGTGTGAGTAATTCTTGCGTCTCCGCGGACCCCAAGCTGCCCCAGGGAAGGCGGAAACTCCATCAACGGGAACCAAGGCAAAGTGCCTTGGTTCCAGCCAGACTGACCCGACCCGTGCGCCCTGAGTTCCCGGGAAGCGCCTCGACTCCCCACAGGTGTGTGAGTAATTCTTGCGTCTCCGCGGACCCCAAGCTGCCCCAGGGAAGAGCGGAAACTCCATCAACGGGAACCAAGGCAAAGTGCCTTGGTTCCAGCCGGACTGACCCGACCCGTGCGCCCTGAGTTCCCGGGAAGCGCCTCGACTCCCCACAGGTGTGTGAGTAATTCTTGCGTCTCCAGCGGACCCCAAGCTGCCCCAGGGAAGGCGGAAACTCCATCAACGGGAACCAAGGCAAAGTGCCTTGGTTCCAGCCAGACCGACCCGTGCGCCCTGAGCTTCTGGGAACATCCCAAAACTCAAAACCGCGGCGCGTCCGCGACCCTCACTACCTACCTTGCATGAAGTACCAGTGAACCTTGGTTCCTACATCCTTGCTACCCACCCAAACTCTTCAAACAGACCAGACCCCTACTAACTGTACTATCTAGTCACCCAAGAACTCACAGTTGCAACCTACAATAGTCATAATGGTAAAGCAACGCAAAATTCCATCAAGCTCTGTGAGTGAAGTCACTGGTCCAGATGAGTCAAGCAATACCAATGAGTTGCATAACCTATCTGAAAAAGAATTTCGGAAAGAACTGTTAAGGATTCAAAAGGAATTCAAAGAAGCAATGGAATGCAAAATCAATAAAATACAAGAGGACATGATAGCAGAAGTGAGGAAAATGCAAAGGGAAATGACAGGTATTAAAAATGAGGTAAATGAAATAAAAACACAGTGGAAGGCCATCATAGCAGAATAATAGCTACTGAAGAAAGAATTAGTGATCTCGAAGACGAGTTCCAAAGATTCTGTACACAACACCAGAAGATAGAAAAAAAGGCTCACAATTACCGAACAGACAACAAGAGATAATCGGGATGAAGCCAGAAGAAACAACATACGGATCATTGGGGTCCCAGAAGGGCAAGAAGAAAACCCTGATGAAGAAGAAACTGTCAAAGCCATCATTGCTGAAAAGTTCCCGGAACTAAAGAATGCTTGCCTCAAGATCCAAGAGGCCCGTAGAATACCAGCTAAAAGAAACCCCAACAAGAATACTCCAAGACACATCTTAATAAAAATGACAAAAACTATAGATAGGGATAGAATACTGAAAGCAGCAAGATCAAAGAAGGAAATCACATACAAAGGAACATCTCTAAGATTTACAGCAGACTTCTCTGATGAAACACTCCGAGCCGAAAACAATGGTGGGATATTGCGAAAGGCTCAATGAACTGCAGGCTTCACCGAGAATTCTTTACCCGGCCAGGCTCACATTCAGATATGAAGGAAAGATACACAACTTCATGGATAAGCAACAACTCAGGAACTTCATGGACTCAAAACCAACTTTAAAGAAGGACTGAAGGGTCTACTCTAATGCGACCAAACCCATAAGCACAACAAACACAAAAAGAAAGATGGCACAAAATCCGATGACAATAATCTCTCTCAATGTCAATGGTCTAAATGCACCAATTAAGAGACACAGAGTGACAAAATGGATTAAAAAATTGAACCCAACATTCTGCTGTCTACAAGAAACGCATCTGAATAAGCAGAACAAACACAGACTCAGAGTCAAAGGTTGGAAGACCATTCTCCATGCAAACAACTCCTCCAAAAAGGCTGGTGTGGCCATATTAGTATCAGATAATATAGACTTCAGGCTTAAAAGGTTAGAAGGGACAACGAAGGCCACTTCTTATTAATTAAGGGTATGTACACCAGGAAGAAATTACACTACTAAACATATATGCACCCAATGAGGGGTCAGCAAAATACATAAAACAACTGCTAAGAGACCTCAAAGAAGACATTGACAGTAGCACAATAATAGTTGGAGACTTCAACACTGCTCTATCAACGATGGACAGATCAACAAGACTGAAACTCACCAAGGAAATATTGGACCTGAAGGAAGAAATGGAAGAAAGAGAGCTAGTAGATATATACAGGGCTTTTCATGCCAAAAAAGCTGAATACACATTTTCTCTAGTGCACATGGAACATTCTCCAAGATAGACCACATGCTGAGCCACAAAGCATACCTCAATAAAATTAAAAAGATAGAAATTGTGTCAACTATCTTTTCAGACCATGATGCACTGAAAATGGAAGTTAACCGTGCACAAAAACAGGGAGTCAAACCAAACACCTGGAAACTGAACAGCTCACTGCTGAACAACAAATGGGTCATAGAAGAAATCAAACAGGAAATCCAAAGATTTCTGGAAATAAATGAAAATGAAGATACCAATTATAAGAACTTGTGGGACACGGCAAAAGCCGTGTTAAGAGGAAGTTTATAGCCCTGCAAGCATTCATCAGGAAACAAGAAAGGGCCCACATAAATAACCTGACTACACAGCTGAAGACATTAGAAAAAGACCAACAAAAGGAGCCCAACCCAGGCAGAAAAAAGGAAATAATAAAACTTAGAGAGGAAATCAATGAGTTGGAAACCAAAAAAACAATCCAAAAGATTAATGAAACCAAGAGCTGGTTTTTGAAAAAATAAACAAGATTGACAAACCATTGGCAAGACTTGTAAGGACAGGAAAGAGAGAACCCAAATAAACAGAATCAGAAATAAAAGGGTGACATCACAACAGAAACCACAGAAATCCAAAAGATCATCAGAGATTACTTTGAGAGCCTGTATGCCGTGAAACATGAGAATCTAGAAGAAATGGATCAATTCCTGAAGTCCTATAACCTCCACGGCTGAAACAAGAAGACCTCCAATACCTGAATAAGCCTATCACCATTGAGGAAATAGAAACAGTAATTAAAAGACTTCCCAAACACAAAAGCCCAGGTCAGACGGATTCCCTAGTGAACTCTACCAAACCTTTAAGGAGGACCTACTGCCAGTCCTTTTCAAGCTCTTCCAGGAAATAGAAGAAACAGAAACACTCCCAAACAGCTTCTACGAGGCACATATCACCCTGATACCCAAAGCAGGGAGAGACAACACAAAGAAAGAAAACTACAGACCAATATCCCTGATGAACACGGATGCTAAGATCTTCAACAAAATACTAGCAAACAGAATCCAAAGACTCATCAAGAAGATTATACATCATGACCAAGTTGGATTCATCCCGGGAATGCAAGGATGGTTCAACATTCGCAAGTCAATCAACATAATACATCATATCAATAAAAGAAAAAATAAAAACCATATGATCCTTTCAATAGACGCAGAAAAAGCATTTGACAAGATCCAGCACCCGTTCATGATTAAAACGCTCCAGAAAATGGGAATTGAAGGGACTTTCCTCAAGATAGTTACAGCCATCTACCAAAAGCCCACAGCAAGCATCATTCTAAATGGGGGAAAAGTTGAAAGCCTTCCCCCCTGAGATCAGGGACAAGACAAGGTTGCCCCCTCTCACCTCTTTTATTCAATATAGTACTGGAAGTACTTGCCATAGCAATCAGAGAAGAAAAGGACATCAAGGGCATCCAGATAGGCAAGGAAGAAGTCAAGCTATCATTATTTGCAGATGACATGATATTATACCTAGAGAACCCTAAACTCTCTACCAAAAACTCCTAGAAACAATAGACGCATATAGTAGAGTGGCAGGATACAAAATCAACACCCAAAAGTCAGTGGCTTTCCTATATACAAATAAGCGAAACAGAAGAAAGGGATATTAAGGAAACAATTCCATTCACAATTGTGCCACAGAAAATCAAATACCTAGGAATCAACTTACCCAAGTATGTAAAGGACCTGTACAAAGAAAACTACAAGACACTGCTCCAAGAGATAAAAGAGGACACAAGGAAATGGAAACACATTCCCTGTTCATGGATGGGGAGAATCAACATTGTCAAAATGGTAATACTCCCTAGAGCTCTATACAGATTCAATGCAGTCCCTATAAGGATACCGATGACATTCTTCAAAGAAATTGACCAAACGCTCCTGAAATTTGTATGGAACAATAAACCCCCAAGGATAGCTAAAGCAATCCTCGGGAAAAAGAAGATGGGAGGCATCACCTTTCCCAACTTCAAACTGTACTACAAGGCAGTAGTAATTAAAACAGCATGGTATTGGAATAAAAACAGACCTGTGGACCTATGGAATAGAATAGAGTATCCTGACACCCAACCTCAAACACATGATCATTTAATCTTTGATAAAGGTGCAATGAGTCTAAAATGGAGTAAGGAAAGCCTCTTCAACAAGTGGTGTTGGGAAAACTGGGCAGCAACATGTAAAAAAATGAATTTGGACCTGTGTCTAACACCATGCACAAAAATCAGATCAAAATGGACTAAAGATCTCAATATCAGACTTGAATCCATAAAAGTACATTGAAGAAAATATAGGAAAAACCCTCCACGACATTGAAGCTAAAGGCATCTTCAAAGGTGAAACATCACTAACAAAGCAACTAGAAGAAAAGATAAACATATGGGACTACATGAAACTGAAAAGCTTCTGCACCTCAAAAGAAACAGTGACTAAGATACAAAAGCAGTCCACAGAATGGGAAAGAATATTCACCCAATACCCATCTGATAAGGGGTTAATATCCAGGATATATCAGGCACTGGTAGAACTTTACAAGAAGAAAACAAACAACCCCATCAAAAAATGGGGACAAGAAATGAACAGAAACTTCAGCAAGGAAGAAATTCGAATGGCCAAAAAACATATGAAAAAATGCTCATCATCACTAATCATCAGAGAGATGCAAATCAAAACAACAATGAGATACCACTTTACACCACAGAGACTGGCACATATTCAAAGAGCAAGAACAACAAGTGCTGGCGTGGATGTGGGGAAAAGGGGACACTCATCCATTGTTGGTGGGAATGCCGGCTGGTACAGCCTTTCTGGAAAACAATATGGACTTTCCTCCAAAGACTAGAAATTGAACTCCCATTTGACCCAGCCATACCACTCCTGGGAATCTACTCTGGGAAACCAAAAATACGCAGCGGAAACACCATCCCTACTTTTATGTTCATAGCAGCATTATTCACAATAGCCAGAATCTGGAAGCAACCAGAGTGCCCGAAAATCGATGACTGGATAAAGAAGCTTTGGTACATCTACACAATGGAATACTATGCAGCTGTTAGGAAAAATGAAGTTATAAAATTTGCCTATAAATGGATGGACATGGAGAAGATTATGTTGAGTGAAATTAGCCAGAAGGAGAGAGACAGATACAGAATGACTGCATTTATTTGCATGGCATAAATATATATGTACATATTATGATACCAATATCCAAGGTCAAGTGAAACATATATCAGGAGGTCTTGTCAAAGGTGGAGATTATCACAAACGTGTGGGAGTCAGAGTTTAGGTAAGACAGAAAATGGAACAGGGGGCTAACAATAGTCGAGGGTACTAATGCCAACCTAGAACTGAGCATTAAATAGAGGCAAAAGGATACAAATGACAACCTTTTAATGTATGTTCTGTAATCCATAGTCTGGAAGGGAAGGAAAAGAAAGAGAGAGAGAAAGGGAAAGAAATAAAGAACCTGCCATGGAGCAGGGCTGGGGGAAGGGGGAGGGAACCGGGGATGTTGGTGGTGGGAGATGGGCACTGGTGGAGGGACGGGTGCTGAAACACTGTATGACCAAAACCCAAACATGAACTTTTTAATTGTATATCTTTTTATTTGTATATCTCACGGTGGTATAATAAAATACTTAAAAAAAAAAAAAAAAAAAAAAAAAAAAGGTCCCAGAGTCTTCAAGAAGTTGAAGAGCATGCATTCCCAAAGTGGAAGAATTTGAATAGCACAGAAGAAAATGATTCATGGTTTTGTTCATTAACTGTACATTGGGTTTCTTTATAAGATGTCCATATCAGAGTTCATAGAAAAGCAAGTTCTGCAAGACTGCTTGGGATACACATTTCCAGGAGGACCACAGGGGCTCAGCCCCGCCCATCACTAATATTTTCCCTTTCCCTTACCTACCTCACAGGGGGTGTTGTGTGGATTCAATGGAATAAACTGAACTTTTCCCCATTGAGTTTCAACAGTCAATCCTTGAGATGAGAGCCCTCTACTGAGCGTATACCACCTACTCTGCGCTATTCACTCTATCCAGAATCTGGAAACAACCTAAGTGCGGGAGAACAGAGGACTGGCTAAAGAAACTGTGGTTCATGTCAGAAAGGATGAAATTATGAAATTTATCTGCAAATGGATGGACATGGAGAGTGTCAACATTTCAATCATGCTGAGTGAAATTAGTCAGAAGGAAAAGGACAGATATAGAATGACTGCATTCATTAATAGGATATAAAGAGATACCAGTGTTTTACGAAATATGGGAAATGGTAATGGCACTAAGAAACGTAAGTGATAAACTCTAAATATATGCAGGGCTAGCCTCAATGTGTAAAATAAGAGGGAGAGAGATGCAGAGACAGAGATAGAGAGAGAGAGAAAGAGAGGAAAGGGGTACCTGCTATTAAGGCAGCCTGGGGGTGAGCGGGAGGGTTTGGGGGTACATTGGTGGTGGAAATGGGGTACTAGTGGAGGGATGGGTGCTGGTATACTGTATTACCAAGAACCAATTATGAACACCTTGGTAATTCTATGTTTCATGGTGGTATAATAAAAAATTAAAAAAATTAAAAATAAAAAAATAAATAATTTTAATACAAAAATTAATAAAAATAAAAGAAGAGGGAGAGAGATGCAGAGACAGATATAGAGAAATAGAGGAAACAGGGCTACCCTCTATTGAGGCAGCCTGGGGGTGGGGGGGAGGGGTTGGGGGTACATTGGTGGTGGAAATCGGGAACTGGTGGAGGGATGGGTGCTGGAATACTGTATTACCAAGAACCATTTATGAACATGTTTGTAATTTTATGTCTTACAGTGGTCTAATAAAAAATTAAAAAAAAAAATAAAACAGTTGTGTTGGATGACAGGCTTACGTAATTTGGTTGCTTGTGCTGTTTTACCCACTGTCAGCCTTTTCTACTTACATGTCCTTAAGCCAAAATTCTTTCTATGGAGATTTCTCTTCTTGGAAACACTGATAGAGGGTGTGGCCGCTACAGAAGTCACCTAGACTCTGAATAACTTCTGACTTATTCTACATCTACTAAGTCTTCTATGTTTTCTAGATTGGGCACAGCTCCTCTTTATACCCACTGCACCCATCGTGGAGCAATTTGAATTTACCAGGAGACTGCCACCATGACTACATTGAGACTATCTTTAATATTATAGGAAGGATCATACTATCTCCCTCTGGCAGGTGAGTGTGATCCTTTCAGTATACAGAGAGTAAGATATTCAGCAATCACCCAGGTGCAGATAATAAAATAAGTAGGACCTAGTGGGTACCATCTAGATGACATGAAACCCATGAAATTAAGATGAATTACTTTATATCAGCTCTCTCTCTCTCCCCATTGTTTTGCCTAAGAGATAATCTGGGAAGAAGGGATTAGTCCTTGGCATAATATTTTGTTTATACCTGTAATAGGATGTGGAACCACCCTTCTACAAGCTGTTTAGGCTTCTTTGTTGACAGGTCCCTCCCAGACCATAGATAGGATGCTTTTGTGAATGTAAGGGGGACACACTTGAGGCTCCCTTCCCCTTTTCTCCTTTTCCCCCTTCTTTTGGTAGGAGTTCTTTTGAGTGTGATTCTCTCTCTTTGGTGAGATTCTTGGACTCTCTCTAGTATGGTCTAAGTTCTGACCAGAGCTAGAGTTCTTTCATTATATTGGATTGCAGTGGTAGGGCTTTTGTACTATTAAAAGTCTTTTTTGAAACTGTGCCAGACTCATGAGTTTTCATCCGTTTCCCCTGTCTGCATGCGAGGTAGAAGAGAACTTCTGTCCTGATACTGTCCGGGACGCAAACGGCTCCCGGCACAGTTGGACAATCATACCCCTGATTTATCTTCAAGTTTAGTAGATAATTAATTTCTGTAATGTGCTCATCAAAGATCCATTTCTGAGATTATAACCTAATCTTGCTTTGGGTATCATGTATTTCCAAATGTTGGAGGTGCTCTGTATGTTCTTTGATGATCTATTGGCCTACAAGATAAATTATAACTAATATTTTACTAAATGCTACATGGGAATTTAAAATTCCAAAGTAATAGGATTTACTGGTAGAATAGTCTGAATCACATGTTAATTTTTAATAGACTAAATTAATTCAATTTATAAATTGAGAAGAAAATATTAGGCTCAAAATTCTCCACTCATTGCTAGGAGACCAAAGTCATGTATTGATGTCAGAGCTGACAAGCTTAAACACCATTGTGATGATCTTCATCAACTCATCTGCGGAGATATGCCAAAGCAATATTGAAGCTATAGTGCCCCAAAACTACGCTGTTCAGGCAACTGGTTGAAGAAACCTTTATTGAAAATGACTCATGTGACTTCAAGAACTCAAGTTATCTCTCCTAGGGATGGAACTACTCTTAAGGAACGTCCTTAAGATTTCCTTAAGAACTTCCTTAAGAGTTCCCTTTGTGTGAAAACAGATAGGCCCAGAATCAGATTTAAGATCTGTGGTAGAAGAAAAAACTTCTGAAGCCTTTCCTAAACTATTCCTGACAAAAAGACCACAACACACATTTTGTGTCTCTGAACCAGATGAAAATGAAGATCTTCTTTCCTCCACCTTCCCAATAAAACTGTAGAAAATAGTTGGAAGCAATCAATTTAAGTCTGTTTGGTGGGATGAAACTCGAACTTTTATAGTGAATGATGAAGAGCTATTTAAGAAAGAAGTTTTGGAAATAAATACCCCTTTCAGAATATTTGCAACCAGAAGTATGAAAAGTTTGGTTAGACAGCTGAACCTTTACGGTTTTAGTGAACTGTGACACTGTGTTCAATGATCAGCATCTCTAGCTGATTTTCTGGCAGAGCAAAGAGAAGCTCCGTTTTAAGCAAGGTATTTCAGTTTTTTATTCACCATTCCATAGTGTGTATCTTTAATGTAACTGTGTAATATTCCATTTGTAGTTAATAAAGAATTTGAGAGGAATATTTACTCAGAAAGTCAAAGTACTTGAAGAGGAGGAGTTCATGGAATATTTAGGACAATTAAATTTTCAGGCCATTTTCTATTCACTTTCTGTGAACTCCAGTAAAGATACTGAACTTCTGGTGGAGTACTCTAATCATAATCTCTAAAATATATGCAATATATTTTGTTTATAGCTTAGAGTATATAGAATATAGGAAACAAAACTTAAAGATATAATATGCCTTTATTGATCACAGTAAATGATAGAGGTTTGTGAGTTTTTTCATTAAAATGTCACATTCTTATCTGAGCTTAAAAATTAAATTTACCTTCTTTGGCTTTAGATGCTGTATTACCACAATCCAAATTTTCAATGGGACTGTCCCCAACTTTTAGTCAAGTGAAAAGAAGAATTGGGATTAAACTGCTTCCCTGGATCCTTAATAGATCAAGAACACAGCAGGGAGTCTTGTGATGACAGGAGAAATGTGAATTAAACATAACCAATGGGCTCTGCTTGTATGAGACAGGACATATGGAGATGTTACTGGAGCCCGCTTGAGCAAATTGATGTTGAACTGGAAGACAGTGATTGTGATAGTGATATAATTGATAAAATTTGAATGTGTGCAATAGAATACTTATAAATTAAATTGAATGAAGAGAAAGATTCACAATATTGAGGTACTACCTTTTCATATACTGAGCTGTTTTTAGTTAAAAAATGCTTCCAGTTGAAGCCAGAGACAGAGAAGAGCAGTGAGGGCACTTGTCTTGCACTCAGATGACCAGGTTCATTTTCTTACTTTTTTTAAAAAAATTATTTTATTATACCACCGTGAGATATACAAATAAAAAGATATACAATTAAAAAGTTCATATTTGGGTTTTGGTCATACAGTGTTCCAACACCCGTCCCTCCACCACTGCCCATCTCCCACCACCAACGTCCCCGGTTTCCTCCCCCCTACCCCAGCCCACCTCCATGGCAGGTTCTTTATTTCTTTCCCTTTCTCTCTCTTTCTCTTTTCCTTCCCTTCCAGACTACGGATTACAGAACATACATTAAAAAGGTTGTCATGTGTATCCTTTTGCCTGTATTTAATGCTCAGTTCTAGGTTGGTATTTGTACCCTCGATAATTATTAGCACACTGTTCCATTTTCTGTCTTACCTAACCTCTGACTCCCACACGTTTGTGATAATTTCCACCTTTGACAAGACCTCCTGATATAAATGTTTCACTTGACCTTGGATATTGGTATCATAATATGTACATATATATTTATGCCATGCAAATGAATACAGTCATTGTGTATCTGTCTCTCTGTTTCTGGCTAATTTCGCTCAACATAATATTCTCCATATCCATCCATTTATAGGCAAATTTTATAACTTCATTTTTCCTAACTGCTGCATAGTATTCCACTGTGTAGATGTGCCAAAGCTTCTTTATCCAGTCATCGGTTTTCGGGCACTCTGGTTGCTTCCAGTTTCTGGCTATTGTGAATAATGCTGCTATGAACATAAAAGTAGGGATGGTGTTTCCGCTGCGTATTTTTGGTTTCCCACAGTAGATTCCCAGGAGTGGTATGGCTGGGTCAAATGGGAGTTCAATTTCTAGTCTTTGGAGCAAAGTCCATATTGTTTTCCAGAAAGGCTGTACCAGCCGGCATTCCCACCAACAATGGATGAGTGTCCCCTTTTCCCCCACATCCAAGCCAGCACTTGTTGTTCCTGCGCTTTTGAATATGTGCCAGTCTCTGTGGTGTAAAGTGGTATCTCATTGTTGTTTTGATTTGCATCTCTCTGATGATTAGTGATGATGAGCATTTTTTCATATGTTTTTTTGGCCATTCGAATTTCTTCCTTGCTGAAGTTTCTGTTCATTTCTTCTCCACATTTTTTGATGGGGTTGTTTGTTTTGTTCTTATAAAGTTCTACCAGTGCCTGATATATCCTGGATATTAACCCCTTATCAGATGGGTATTGGGTGAATATTCTTTCCCATTCTGTGGACTGCTTTTGTATCTTAGTCACTGTTTCTTTTGAGGTGCAGAAGCTTTTTAGTTTCATGAAGTCCCATATGTTTATCTTTTCATCTATTTGCTTTGTTAGTGATGTTTCACCTTTGAAGATGCCTTTAGCTTCAATACCGTGGAGGGTTTATCCTATATTTTCTTCAATGTACTTTATGGATTCAAGTCTGATATTGAGATCTTTAATCCATTTTGATCTGATTTTTTGTGCATGGTGTTAGACACAGGTCCAAATTCATTTTTTTACATGTCGCTGCCCAGTTTTCCCAACACCACTTGTTGAAGAGGCTTTCTTTACTGCATTTTAGACTCATTGCACCTTTATCAAAGATTAAATGATCATGTGTTTGAGGTTGGGTGTCTGGATACTCAATTCTATTCCATAGGTCCACAGGTCTGTTTTTATTCCAATACCATGTTGTTTTAATTACTACTGCCTTGTAGTACAGTTTGAAGTTGGGTAAGGTGATGCCTCCCATCTTCTTTTTCCCGAAGATTGCTTCAGCTATCCTTGGGGGTTTATTGTTCCATACAAATTTCAGGAGCGTTTGGTCAATTTCTTTGAAGAATATCCTCGGTATCCTCATCAGGACTGCATTGAATCTGTACAGAGCTCTAGGGAGTATTTCCAAACACCTGGAAACTGAAGAGCGCTCACTCCTGAACAACAAATGGGTCATAGAAGAAATCAAACAGGAAATCCCAAGATTTCTGGAATCAAATGAAAATGAAGACACCAATTATAAGAACTTGTGGGACACAGCAAAAGCCATGTTAAGGGGGAAGTTTATAGCTCTGCAAGCATTCATCGGGAAACAGGAAAGGGCCCACATAAATAACCTGACTACACAGCTGAACACATTAGAAAAAGACCAAGAAAAGGAGCCCAACCCAGGCAGAAAAAAAGGAAATAATAAAACTTAGAGGAAATCAATGAGTTGGATACCAAAAAAATCAATCCAAAAGATTAATGAAACCAAGAGCTGGTTTTTTTGAAACAATAAACAAGATAGACAAACCATTGGCAAGACTTGTAAGTACAGGGAAAGAGAAAACCCAAATAAACAGAATCAGAAATGAAAAGGGTGACATCACAACAGAAACCACAGAAATCCAAAAGATCATCAGAGATTACTTTGAGAGACTGTATGCCGTGAAACATGAGAATCTAGAAGAAATGGATAAATTCCTGAAGTCCTATAACCTCCCACGGCTGAAACAAGAAGACCTCCAATACCTGAATAACCCTATCACCATCGAGGAAATGGAAACAGTAATTAAAAGTCTGCCCAAACACAAAAGCCCAGGTCCAGACGGATTCCCTAGTGAACTCTACCAAACCTTTAAGGAGGACCTACTGCCAGTCCTTTTCAAGCTCTTCCAGGAAATAGAAGAAACAGAAACACTCCCAAACAGCTTCAACGAGGCACACATCATCACCCTGATACCCAAAGCAGGGAGAGACAACACAAAGAAATTAAGCTACAGACCAATATCCCTGATGAACACGGATGCTAAGATCTTCCACAAAATAGTAGCAAACAGAATGCAAAGAATCATCAAGAAGATTATACATCATGACCAAGTAGGATTCATCCCTAGAATGCAAGGATGGTTCAACATTCGCAAGTCAATCAACATAATACATCATATCAATAAAAGAAAAAAAATCAAAACCATATAATCCTTTCAATAGATGCAGAAAAAGCATTTCACAAGATCCAGCAACCGTTCATGATTAAAACCCTCCAGAAAATGGGAATTGAAGGAACTTTCCTCAAGATAGTTACAGCCATCTACCAAAAGCCCACAGCAAGCATCATTCTAAATGGGGGAAAAGTTGAAAGCCTTCCCCCTGAGATCAGGGACAAGACAAGGTTGCCCACTCTCACCTCTTTTATTCAATATAGTACTTGAAGTACTTGCCATAGCAATCAGAGAAGAAAGGGACATCAAGGGCATCCAGATAGGCAAGGAAGACGACAAGCTATCATTATTTGCAGATGACATGATATTATACCTAGAGAACCCTAAACTCTCTATCAAAAAACTCCTAGATACAAGAGACCTATATAGTTGAGTGGCAGGATACAAAATCAACACCCGGAAGCCAGTGGCTTTCCTACATACAAATAACGAAACAGAAGAATGGGATATTAAGGAAACTATTCCATTCACTATTGTGCCACAGAAAATCAAATACCTAGGAATTAACTTACCCAAGTATGTAAAGGACCTGTACAAAGAAAACTACAAAACACTGCTCCAAGAGTTAAAAAAGGGACACAAGGAAATGGAAACACATTCCCTGTTCAGGAATAGGGAGACTCAACATTGGCCAGGTTCATTTTCCGGTAAACTATAAGGTCCCCTGATCACAGTAAGAAGTAATTTCAGAGTAGAGAGCCAGGAGTAAGCCCAGAGCATTGCTGGGTGTTACCCCAAAATCAGAAAAATGAATTGACTTAAACTTCTTCAAAATGCTGGAAAGAAAAAAAATCCCTGGGGAGTTTTGGTCCTAAAATAAAAAACAGGTAAGTCAAAAGGAAGAGGCTTCAATGAAAAGAGAACAAAATATTGTAAATTAGAGAGAAAATATATTCATTTAAAGAGTTCAAGTGTAGAACAAATATATAATATATAATTAAATTAAAGGCACACTCTGGATGACAGGCATAGCTAGTTTGGGAGCTATGCTGTTTTACCCATTCACATTTTAATCTACTTACATGTACTTAATCCAAGGTTCATCTAATGAGATCTCACTTCTATGTAAACACTGATAGAGGGTGTGGCAGTTACAGAAGTCACCTTGACTCTGAAAAACTTCTGACTTATTATACATCTACAAAGACGTTTATGTGTCTCGATTGGGCACAGCTCCTCTTTATACCCACTGCACCAGCATGGGACAGTTAGACTTTACCAGGAGATTACCAGCCTGATAACATTGAGACTATCTTTAAGATTATAGGAAGGATCATACTAGATTGCCCTCATGCAGGCCAGAGTGACCCTTTTACTATACAGAGAACAAGAAACTCCGTATCACGCTGGTGCAGATAATAAATAAGAAGGACATTGTGGGTACCATCTAGATGACATGAAGCCCATGAAATTAAAATGTATTGGCTTATATTAGCCCTCTCTCTCTCCAGTGTTTTGCTTCACTTGTATCACTTGTCTTCCCGTTCATCGTGGATTTGCTTGAGCTGGCACCAGTAACATCTCCAAATGTCCTGTCTCATGCTAGTACAGCCCAAGGGCATCTGCTGGCTCCAGGAACACAAAGAGCCTCAAAGCTTTCCACCAGGTCATGGGAATGAAGTCTATAATTGTTACTGGCATTTGGCAAATCAAATAATACACAGATAGTTTGTGTGGCTCCTGCCCTGCGGGAGACATAATGTTTGGTCACCTCTGATTTCCAGCATTTATTTATGAACCAAGTTGGTCTTGTGATCAGTTCTTCTTCCGGGTGGAGTTCTGGTGAGAGGGGAGTCCAGATGTGGAAAATGGAGGGCCTCGTGGAGTGGGGAGTGGTCTGGCTTCTTGCGAGGCTCTGTGGGGTGGCAGGCAACGGCTAGAACCCTCCATCCCTCCAGGGTGCCTCGTGAGCAGCTGGGCACAGGGAGAGCAGGTAGCAGCTCTGCCCAATTACTGTGAGTCTCTGGATCAGCATACTGGGCAATAGTTGAAAAAGACTGCTGTAGGTTGGGGCTCAATGAGGCAGGCTATGATCAGCTCTTCTGCTCAGTGGACTTCTGATGAGTTGGGAGTCCGGATGTGGAAATGGCTGCCCTCATGGAATGGGGGGTCATTTGACTTCTTGCGAGTCTCTGTGGGGGGGTGGCAGGGCAGGGCTAGAAACTGCCAACTCTCCCGGGTGCCTTGTGAGTAGCTGGGCACAGGGAGAGCAAGCACAGCTCTGCCCAATGTCTTGAGTCTCTGGATTAGCATACCTGGGTCCAGAATTGAAAACGGCTGCAGCAGGATGGGTCTTAATGAGCTGGGTTGTGATCAGCTCTTCTGCTGGGTAGAGTTCTTGTTCAGTGTTTTACAGAAGAGGTAATCTCAGAAGAAAGGATTAGTCCTTGGCATACTCCCTTTGTTTATAACTATGATAGGGTGTGACAGCAATCTTCTATAAGCTGTTTGGGTTCTTTGTTCACAGTTAACTCCCTGTCCTATGTAGGATTACTTTTGATGTATAGAAGGAGACTGACTTGAGGCCTCTGCTCGTTTGTTCCTGCTCCTTCTTTCGGTAGACTCATTGGGTGAGATCCTCTCTCTTTGGTGGGAGACTTGGGCTCGCTTGTATGGTCTAGTTCTGAGAAGAGCTAGAGTTGTTTCATTATATTGGATTGTGGTGGTAGAGCTTTTTCACTATTAAAAGCCTTTTTGGAACTGTGCAGGATGCCTGAGTTGTCTTCCCCTCTCCAGGTGGCCATGGAATTAGAAGAAAACTTCTGTGCTCTTACTGTCGGGGACCCCAACGACCTCCCAATAGCACACCTATGTTCCAAAGTAAAAATATTACATACCAAAGCATAACAAACACTGCTCCTGAAGATAGTATTTGGCTGCCTTATTACTATGATTACTATTCTCTTGGATGGAGACCTAATTTGCCTGGGAGCTTTGTTGTTTAAGCTATTTCATTTATCCACTCAGAGTTTAATGTATTTACATGTTTTTAATGCAGGGTTAATATAATGAGATCTGTCTTCTGTATAAACATTGAAGGGGTGTGGCAGTACATAAGTCACCTTGACTCTAAATGAGTTACTTCTGACTATTATTATATATCTACTAAGACTTCTATGTTATCTAGATTGAGAACAGCTCCTCTTTGGACCCATTGTCCTCTCGCTGGACAGTTGGAATTTACCAGGAGATCAGTACCCTAGCTATGTTGAGACTATCTACTAAAATATAGGCAGGATCATCCCTAGTTTCCTTCAAGCACTTGAGTATGACCCTTTCAATATACAGAGAACAAGATACTTAGAATCATGCTGGTGCAGACAATAAATAAGATGGACCTTGTGGATACCTGCAGATAACATTAAGCCCATGAAATTAAATGTATTAATTTAGTCCAGCACTCTATCTCACACTACAGTGTTTCACATTAGAGATAATCATGGAAGTAGGCATTAGTCTTTGACATAATTATTTGTTTAGACCTGTATTAGTGTTTGACTCCACCCTTCTATAATCTTCCACTATCTAAAGCTCTTTAATCTATCTTTGTTGACAGGCCCCTCCCCCGAATTCAGGATTATTTCTGTGTATATAAGAGACTGGCTTGAGGTAATGTTTCCTTTCTGGTGGTATCCAGTTTGGGGGCAGGGGGACTCTCTCTAGTGGATCCTCTTGGATAACAGATCTGGGCTCTTGCGAATGGTCAACATTCTGACCAGAGTTCGAGGTCTTCCATTATATTGGATTGCGGTGATATCGTTTGTGCTACTATTCAAAGCCTTTTGGAACTGTGCTGGACTCCTGAATTTTTTGTTCATTCTTCCGTGGCCTTGGAGGTAAAACAAAACTGTCCTGTGACTGTTGGGGACTCCAGTGGCTCTCATACTATTCTGACATAAAGATAAGTTTAAATGACAAATTTCATAAACTTAATCTCTCTTGTTCTGCAATTGATCACTCTGATGACCAAAATCCCTGTATCATAGTAACGTTAAGAATTTAAAAAAATTTATTTCACTTTTCCTTCCTCCAAGGAGAAATACATTTTTCCATGATGTCTTTTGCTTATATAGGCTTAATTAGATCACTATATCACTGTCTTCCCATTCATTATCGATTTGCTTGAGCAGGCACTAGTAATGTCTCCATATGTCTTGTCTCATCAAGTAGAGCCCAAGGTCACATGCTTGCTCCAGGGACATAAAGAGCCTCAAACCATTCCATCAGGTCATGGGAATGAGGTCTATAATTGTTACTGGTATTTGACATAACAAATACGACACGGGTAGCTTGCCAGGCTCTGCCGCGGCGGGTAGCATATACTTGTAGTCATCTCTAAATCCAGCATTTATTGAAGAACTGTGTGTCCCAAATCGGCCGCAAGAGGCTGGCTGTGATAGCCTCTTCTGCTGTATGGAGTTCTGACCAGGGGTTATTCCGGATGTGGAAAATGGAGGCCGTCATGGAGTGGAAGGGGGGTCATCTAGCTTGCTGTGATCATCCCAAGGCCGGATTTACAAAGAATGACTCAGGGTGGATCTCAATAAGCGGGGCTTTGATAGGCTTGTCTGCTAGGTGGAGTTCTGATGAGAGAAAAGTTCAGATTGGAAAATGGAGGCCCTCATGGTGTCCAGGGGGGTCGTCTGGCTTGTTGTGTGCCTCTGCTGAGGTGGTGGGCTAGGGCTAGAATCTGCCATCCCTCCGGCCCCCTCTTGAGCGCTGGGAACAGGGAGAGCCAGTAGCAGCTCTGCCCCATGTCTGTGAGTCTCTGGATATTTCAATTAGATATTTTTACATATTTTCCTTTATAGTCTTTTTGAAGAAATAACTTTTAAAGGCTTAATTCCATAACTTACAGTAGGATGGAATTCCCGATGTTCATTTTCAAGTACTAAATATGTACAATATTCAGAAATCCTAACAAATTCCAGCATTATCCTTCAGCAAATCTCAACTCTACTACATCCTTTATCAGTCCTTTTTCTTTATAACCACTAGATTACAAAATAATCACAAAGTACATTGTAGCTATAATTTTTTCCAGTGAAACATCCAATGAGTGGTTTTTCTAATATTTTGTTTTATTATATTGAATCACATAATGTGTCCAATTACAGCCATTCATGATTAGGTTTCAACTGTAAAATGTTCAAACATACATATTTCCACCAGAGCACATTGTTCATCACCAATGCCATAGTATTCATCCAGCCACTTTTCTTCATCAGTCATCTTCTATGGCAGAAACTGTACTTTTT
>JAJIBD010000196.1:0-93300 GCA_021461705.1 Cryptotis parvus
CTGTAGAACCAAAAATTCAAACATGAACATCTTGTAATTGTTTATCTAACGGTAGTATAATGAAATACTTTTTATAAAAGTACATATAATACCCCACTCCATGATGGCCTCCATTTTCCACATCCAGACTTCTCTCATGTCAGAACTCCACCCAGGGGGACCAGCCTATCACAGCCAGGCTCGTGCGGCTGCTTGCGGCCGTGCGTTTCATCAATAAATGCTGGACTTAGAGATGACTACTAGAGTATACTACCTGCACGGCAGAGCCTGGCAAGCTACCCGTGTTGTATTTATATGCCAAATACCAGTAACAATTATAGACCTCATTCCGGAATGGATTGAGGCTCTTTATGTTCCTGGAGCAAGCAGATGCCCTTGGGCTCTACTAGCATGAGACAGGACATATGGACATGTTACTGGGGCCCGCTCGAGCAAATCGATAAAGAACGGGAAGACAGTGTGCTTATCTAGAATCCCTTCTACAAGATCATAGTGGTGATTTTAATGCCAAGATAGGACCGAGAAGATCAGCTGAAGACTCCACATCGGGACCCATGGCCTAGAATGGAACGAACAGGGTGAGAGACACTCTGGAGTTCATCATGTCCACCAAGATCATTCATGGGAACTTAGAGTTCCAGAAGGCTGATGCGAAATGTTGGACATGGAAATCTCCTGATGGTAATTCCACAATGAAATTGTCCACATTATCTTCAATCGACGGTTTTGTCTGACCAATGTTGCTGTAGTCCCCCAAATTCCACACAGGATCGGACCACCGTCTCCTTCGTGCAAATTTCTACTTCACTAACTGGGGAGAAAAAGGCTGCAAAGTTTAAGAAGAGAACTCCCAGAATGACCACCAACTGGGAACTCTTTGGCACCATTGCAGAAACATGGGGAGATACCATTATTGACAACATCGATGAAGAATGCAACCGACTGGTTCAGCACCTCCATGATTGTGTGAAGAATGCTGAGAGAGAGAAAGACACAAAAGGAGGCCTGTCTTCAGAAACCTCGAGCTCATTCGCCAACATGGCAAGGTGTGAGCCTCAGGCGACCAAATGCTAACATCCAAGCTTGCAAAAGCAGTGCAGAGAAGCGATAAAAGAAGACCTCAAAGACAGAAGAGCAGAAATACTGGAAGATGCAGCAGAAGCCGGGAAAAGCATTCGCACCGCCCACCCTGTCCTTCGCCAACCAGATTCCATGAAGTACATGAGACTATGATGTGTTGCTCCCCTTGAATATACATCCCCAAAAATGTATTTCTTTTTTTTAAATTTTATTTATTTTTTTATTTTTTTAACAATTACAAAGATGTTCAAGTTTGGGTTTACCGTGTTCCAGCACCCATCACTCCACCAGAGCCCACTTCTCACCACCAATGTCCCTGATTACCTCCCCTCTTATAGCCTGCCTCCGTAGCAGGTTCTCCATCTCTTTTCTTTCTTTCTCTTACTCTCTCTCCTTTTTTCTCTTCCTTCTCTTACATATAGTGGATTGTAATAAAAATGTATTTCTTTATACCAGCCTGCCCTCCTCCCTCTTTCCTTCTGTCTCTCTCTCTCTCTCTCTCTCTCTCTCTCTCTCTCTCTCCCCAAGTGTGTTGACTTAAGAGAGAATTTCACAAGAAGAGACTAGGCCCTGGCATAATCATTTGTTCAGACCTGAAACTCGTGTATCTCCAGCCTGCATCTTGTAGCTGTAGTTCTGGGCCATCCAAGCTCACAGTGGGCTGAGAAATCTGCTTCAGATAGTACAAAAGAGTTGATACTGCAGATTTATGCTTAGGTTTGGGTAGGGTGGTGAGAAGCAATGTTTTGAAAGACCACCTGGAAGTGGGGCCTGAGCTATAGGACACTCGGTAGGGTGTTTGTCTTGCATGCGGCTGAATGGGTTTGATCCCTGGTATCCCATATGGTCCATTGAGCACCACCAGGAGTAATTTTGAGTGCAGAGCCAGGAGAAATCCCTGAGAATTGTCAGTTGTCTCCCAAAAAAAGAAAAACAATAAATGAATTAAAATAAAGACCACCTGGAAGTGGATAGTGTGGTGGACATTCCCCGACCTTTCTACCAGAAGTGATCCAAGCTGAGGGCTAGACGGAGCTTTCCTTTAGACCCCAAGTGGGTAGACTTGAGCGCCCAGAACCAGGCAACTTGGAGAGAGGCCCAGATTATCTGGATCTACCATGACCATCCAAAGGACACAGTCTTCCACCTGTGCACACGCCCAGAGGATAAAGGGAAGAGACAGCCCCAGGAACCGGACATGGGTACAGCAACTGCTTTGTCTGAAATTGAGTACTTGGTGTCATGCCCCCCACCCCTAATTCCTTTAGTGTCCACATATGCACACACAGAGAAGAGGCCCAAGGCCATAGAGAAAGGGGAGATTTTCCCTGGCAACTGGCACTAGACAAACCCACTCTTTCAACTGTATTGGGAACAATCACAGTCAAGACAAAAGGCAAAAAGTATTGGTCCAGAATATGAGTTTATTGAACAAGAATGAGAGCGTTCTGTGTACCATGTGACTCTTGTATCCTTCTTCTTAACCTCACAGAAATGGAGATCCGAGAAAATGACTTCACATATAGAATGCTTATCACTGTGTAAGCTATGCATGTGGGGGCCTAGCTATGACACAGCAGGTAAGGTGTTGGCCTTCCGTGTTGTCAACTGATGTCGGTAACCAGCACTGCACACGTTCCCCCACTGAGCAAAGAGCCAAGAGGAAGCCCCTGCGCAAACTGATGTGGCCCAAACACTGCCCATAAAAAACAAAATTAATACAAAAAACTCTATCTCTTAAATACACCTGTCTGTGTGTGTGAGTGTTTGTATGTATACACATACATATATATTTGTAATTTTGGGCCACACTTGGCAGTGTGGATTGAACCAGGTCAGCCATGGGCAAGGCAAGCCCCTTACCCACTACACTACCTCTCAGCCCTTCTGAAAATAAATTCTAATGACTTGTATACATAATTTCCATTTTCATGGAGAAATTAATTTGCAGATCAAGATATAGTAGTTCATAGGAATGTTACGAATTACTGTTTTGTAAAATTATTCACTGTATCCCTGTATCACTGTCTTCCCGTTCATCGTCGATTTGCTCGAGCGGGCAGCAGTAACATCCCCATATGACCTGTCTCATGCTAGTAGAGCCCAAGGGCACCTGCTTACTCCAGGAACATAAAGAGCCTCAAACCATTCCATCGGGTCATGGGAATGAGGTTTATAATTGTTACTGGTATCTGGCATATCAAATACAACACAGGTAGCTTGCCAGGCTCTGCCGTGTGGGTAGCATACTCTTGTAGTCATTTCAAAATCCAGCATTTATTGATGAACCGCGTGGCCGCTTGCGAGCTGGGCTGTGATAGGCTGGTCTGCTGGGTGGAGTTCTGACGAGGGGGAAGTCCGGATGTGGAAAATGGAGGTCCTCATGGAGTGGGGGGGTCGTCTTGCTTGTGAGGCTCTGCTGGGGTGACAGGCCAGGGCTAGATCCTGCCATCCCTCCCGGGCACCTCATGAGCGGCTGGGCACAGTGAGAGCCAGTAGCAGCTCTGCCTCATGTCTGTCAAATCATTATATTTGGAAAATCATTATATTTATTATTCTTTATTTTTGCTTTTTGGTCACGACCGTCATTACCCAGTGATTACTCCTGGCTCTGCAGTCAGAAACTACTCTTGGCAGTGCTTAGGAGACTATATAGGATACCAGGATGGAACCCAGTTGACGGCATGCAAGGCAAATGCCCTACCTGCTGTGCTATTGCTCTATCCCTGTAAAATTAATTATTAACAGTGACATAAATTTAAGCTTGGTGTGGCCAGCATCAGGCGCAAAGGATGCATACCTCGCCCACAGTACTTCTAGAGTTCAGTTCCCAGATCTGCATGTTAATTTGAGTAGTGAAGAAAAAAATAACCCACAATGATACAATATGCAAAAAAAGACAGCATGGCGCTCTGTGAAGAACAGTCTTAGCTGGAAGATGCAGCTGTTGGGTTCATAGTTGATGACAAACATCATCTGTGTTGTTTTGCGTGCAGCTTTAGGTGATCGGATAGGACAAAATCCTTGCCACACTCAACACAGAGGTACGGACGTTCTCCGGTGTGTTTTCTCTTATGTATGTTGAGTTCATCAGAATGGAGGAATTTCCACACCCAGCCATCCACATCGCAAACGTAAGGCTTGTCTCCCCAGATCAAGGAGGAAGGAGGGAGAGAGAAAGAGAGAGAGAGAGAATTGTTATTCTTTGGGGGTAGCATGGGAAAGGGAAGGGAAAGCCATGGGGCAGGAAAGGCATGAGCATGTGTACAGGGAGCACCTAAGCACTGACTGAAGGGTGTGTTGGAACAGAGGAAGACACAAGCGGCATGAGCGGGAGGAAGAGGAAACCTGGAGGAGGGGAAGGGAGACCAAGAATGCTCAGTCAGAGGAGCGAGAAAGCAGTTGAGGGAGGAGCTTCCCGTTGATCCGAAACGGAGGATCATGCAGGAGAGACAAGGTCAAGACCATCCAGGGACAAACAAGTCTTTCCACATTATCCCAGCACCCCACAATCAACTCCACAGAAGATCCAGTCAGCTTGTTTCTGGCCACCGAAACACTGCCCCCAAAGCACATGCCCTCACTTTCTACTTGCTGACCTCCTCTACAGCCATCAGGGGACCCAAGCACAGAAGTAGGAGAGACAATATGAACCAAGTCAAACTTTCAAAAAGGCATAACTGTCTGTCACCTTTTCCCTGTTCCTCACTCACCAGTGTGGAGGCGTTCATGGATCCGCAAGTGGGAAGACTTATAATAGGCTTTCTCATAGCCCTGGAATATGCACTTATAGTACTTCACATCATAAGCATTGCTCTTGGATCTTCGTTTCTGGACCTTTTTAGGCATTGGCGATTCTAGGGATGGTCCTTGGGCCAAATGCACATTTGAGTCCAGATATCTTGGTTGTAGCAATGACACTTCCTGTTGCACCTTCTGGATGCCATAGTGAGACTGGTTATCACTCGAATCAGGGACTGGCTGCAGTTAATGTTTGGTCATCGGAGAAGTTCATAGTCTGGTGCCCTGTCATGGGTGATGTCTGGTCTCCATAGTGGGTCTGGTTCCTGCTTATCAGCATCTGGTTCCCATTGATGATCTGGTCCCCTCTGAAGGGATCCTGGATAACACATATGATATGGGTAGTAGGTAAAGGCATTTAGTTACAATATAATGAATGGTCCTCACTTAAGGGCATTTGACTTTTGTTTAGATTCCAATGTCCAGAGAAGACCAGCTGGCCTCCACTTTGTTTCTGGTCCCTGTTGGAAAGAGACCGGCTCCAGTCTCCTAGCTGGGCGATGGTAAGTGCAATCTGACTTCTCACGATTGTGGCATCAGTGTAGGTCACATGGTGATTTAAAGACTGCTCCCAACTGAAGGGTATCTGGTTCCCATTCATTATCTGGGGGCCAGTGTAGGCTCTTTGGTGCCCCTGTTGGATTTGGGCTTGCATGAAGGGTGTCTGGCTCCCATTTGGGGTCCGATCACCCCCAGAGATCATTGAAGTTCCCATAGGTAGAGTCTGAGCATCTCTAGAGACCACTAAGGGTTCCCCCAGGTAGAGTCAGGTCCCCACTGAAGGTCATTGGCATGTCACTGTCACGTGTCACTTGGTAGGCAGCTTGGGTTTGCTCTGAGCATAGGAGCTCATACTCTGGTGCCAGGCGGGCATCTCCATTAGCTCCTCAAGGAGTTGGTCCAGAGCAGGGTCCTTGTCCTCGGTTGGCTCCATTGGGCTGTCTTGATGCCCCAGAACCAGAGGCTTAGGGAATGGGGGGGCCCTGAAGGGAGTGGATAGAGAGCACTCGCCTGTGTCTGGATTGGCTCCTTAGTACTGCACTGAGTCTGGAGAGTGTAGAACTCATCTAGGTTGCCCTACCCATGGGGGCCTGCCAGGTGTTTCCCGCACCCTGGGCAATCGGAGGAGCCCAGAGCCTGGACTAAGGCACAGCTGGACCTTCTGCCTCATAGGTCTTCAGAAAGGCCACACCGTTTCTTATGGAACAAGTCTGCGGTCATCTCTTGCCTGTTGTTTTCTATGCTGGAATACTGTAAGGGGGAAGAAATGTAGAAATTTAGAGTTCTGCTCAGTTCCTAACCCAATTCCGCTACCGTCCCCTCAATCCTACTGATGGTCTCCTAGCCTAGCCCCCATCTCCCTTGCCTGACATCCCACAGTTCTCTCCTCACTGTCCTCCTGGAATCTCTACTGATTCCATCCAGTGTATCTCTACACATGGTCAGGATGACAATTCTGAAAGAAAACTTTCCCTTTGCTGCTTCAGTCTGCCAATGGAGGAGCAATCTGAACCCTGGCTTCATATACTGTAGGGAGCTATTGGGGAGGGGCGCCACATAACATTAAATTTTAATTGCCAAATAAATTCATAGTTTTATGGGTAAGATTCTGGTGTATACACTGGCCTGATAAATTGATACACCCATGTTCTATAAATTTTTATAAAGTTTTTTTTTGCTGAATGTAAAGTATCTGTTCAAATAAAACTACAAAATTCTCTTCAAGAAATAGAAGAGGTCATGAGGAAATGGAAACACATCCTTACTCACGATGGGGACAATTAACATTGTCAAAATGCCTTATACAGATTCAATGTGGTTCCTCTAAGGACACCCATGACATTCTTCAAAGAATTGACCAAACACTTGCAATTTACATGGAGCAATAGACCCCCCATGAATAGCTAAAGCAGTCCTTGTGAAAAAGAAAGTAGGAGGCATCACCGTTCCCAACTTCTGTACTACAAAGCAGTAGTAATTAAAACAGCATGGTATTGGAGTAAAAACAGACCTGTGGACCTATGGAATAGAGTTGAGTATTCTGACACCCGTCCTCCAAACACATGATCATGTAATCTTTGAGAAAAGAGCAAAATGTATGAATTTGAGCAAGCAAAGCCTCTTCAACAAATGGTGCTGGGAAAATTGGTCAGCTACAGGTAAAAACATGAATTTAGATCTCTAACACCTTGCACAAAAGTCAGATCAAAATGAATCTAAGGTCTCAATATCAGACCTGAATCCATAATATACGTTGAAGAAACTATAGTAAAAAGCCTCCACGTCACTGAAGCTAAAGACATTTTCAGAGATGAAACACCACTAACAAAGCAATTGGAAGCAAAGATAAATATATGGGACTACATGAAACTAAAAAGATTCTTCACCTCAAAAGACATGGTGAATAAGATATAAAGATAATCCACATGTGGGAAAGAATATTCACCCAATACCGATCTGGTAAGGGATAATATACAGGATATATCGGGCACTGGTAGAACTTTTCAAGAAGAAAACAGTCAACCCCATCAAAAATGGGAGAAGAGATGAACAGAAATTTCCAAAAAGAAGAAATTTAAAGGCCAAAAAGGCTTATGAAAAAAGGCTAATCATCAATAATGAGAGATCATCTCACACCACAGAGACTGGCACATATCCAAAGAGCAAGAACAAGTGCTGGCGTGGATGTGGGGTGAACGGGACTATGATCTATTGTTGGTGGGAATGTCGACCGGTCCAGCCTTTTTGGAAAACAATATGGACATTCCTCCAAAGACTAGAAATTGAGTTCCTGTTTAACACAGCCATACCACTCCTGGGATATATCCTAGCTGGCCAAAAACACACAGCTGAAATGCCATCTACACTTCTATGTTCATAGCAGCACTATTCATAATAGCCAGAATCTGGAAACAACCAGAGTACCCAAGAACCGACTACTGGATTAAGAAACTGTGGTACATCTAAACAATGGAATACTATGCAGCTGTTAGGAAAATGATGTTAAGAAATTTGCCATAAATGGAAGGACATGGAGAGAATTACGCTCAGTGAAATTAGCCAGAAGGAAAAAGATAGATATAGAATGACGGCATTATTTATGGGACATAAAAAAATATAGCATGATACCAATATGTAACGCCAGGCAAAACATGGATCAGGAGGTCTACTCAGTGAGTGGAATCTACCTCAAGTGTGTGGGAGTCAGAAGTTAGGTAAGACAGGGAAGGGAACAGTGTGCTAATAATCATTGAAAATGATAATATTGGGCAGGAGGGATAATCCAGCGGGTAGGGCATTGCCTTGCACTTGTTTAACCCCTATTCAATTCCCCTGGCACCCCCATATGGTTCCCCAGGCACGGCCAGGAGTAATTTTGAGTGCAGAGCCAGGAATATCCCCTGAGCATTGCCTGCTGTGACCCAAAGTAAAAAAAAAATAAAATTATAATACCAGTCTAGATCTGAACATTGAACATAGGCGAAGGGATATACATAATAACCTTTAAACGTAAGCCACATGTGTAAGAGAAGGGAGAGAGAGGAGAGAAGAGTGAGACAGAGAGACACAGACAGACAGAGAGACAGAGAAAGAGGAAAGGCAAGGTGCCTGCCATAGAAGCTGGATGGGGGATGGGGGAGGAAATCAGGGGATATGGTGGTTGGAGTAGGCACTGTGGAGGGATGGGTGCTGGAACAGTGTGTGACTGAAACCCAAACATGAACATCTTTATAATTGTGTATCTCACCGTGGTATAATAAATTTTTTTTAAATTATAATAATAATAATAAAGTTTCTTGAGCAGTTAGCCAGAGTGACAATAGAGTGACAGATAGCTGTAGAGTGTTTGCCACATTCTCACCAACTCAGGTTCAATACCCTGCACTAAACATGATCCTTCAGCCCTGCCCGGATTGATCTCTGTGCACAGAGCCAAAAGCAGGACCCAGTAATGTTAGACTAGAACTCACCATTAAATATACACAAAGAGACTTAAATGATAAACTCTAAATATCTGCAGGGCTAGCCACAAAGTGAAAAAGAAGAGGGAGAGAGATGCAGAGACAGAGATAGAGAGACAGACAGAGAAAGAGAGGAAACGGGGGTACCTGCAATTGAGGAAGCCTGGGGGTGGGTGGGAGGGGGTATGGGTTCATTGGTGATGGGAATGGGCAGTGGTGGAGGGATGGGTGCTGGAATACTGTATTACCAAGAACCAATTATGATCACCTTTGTAATTGTATGTTTCATGGTGGTATAATTAAAAAAAACACACAAAACAAAACAAAAAAACACCCAAAAAAGGGCCCAAGTAACTCCAGATATGACATAAAACAAAAAGGAACATCTAGTCTTGCCAGGTGTGGTCGAGTGAAAAAAAGAATATAGATTAAAAAAAAATAGAGTGAAAAAGTGGAAGAAGCTCTTATGGAGACCAGGATTTTTTCCCCCAGAGACTCCCCGATATTTCAAGGGACCACACCAGGAGATTTGTTGGCCACAGGTAGGTTGGGGAGGGCCACAGAAGGAAGCGTGCTTGGACGGGCCACATGTGGAGAAAGCTGAAACCCCATTGAGGATGGTGGTGAATGTGCCACCGCCCTCCAAAGAGCTGGTCCAGAGACTTCTAGAACCACCTAGTGCTCCAGACACATCCTAAAGATTTAAACAAAGCAATGAAGTGTTTGAAATAGTATGACATTTCAGACTCGCCCTAGCCCTGAAAGCCAGGAGCCATAATAAATTCCAATTAGTGAGAGAGGAAGCAGACCCAGATAGGTGAAGTGAGCTCCAGAGTGGATTTCCTACCGCAGAGTTTGAAGGGACATTTTTGGTTTGTTTTCTTTTTGTACCAGCAACAAACCCAGGGCATCGTAGACTCAAGGTAAGTCTCTAGCAGGGACGGGAAGACTCAATCTCATGAGGCTGATCTGAGTCCAGGGGCCCAAAGAGCCTTAATGAAGAAGACACGGACCGATTGATAGCGCAACACGTAGGGCATTTGCCTTGCACACGGCCTACCTGAGTTCAATTCCGGGCATTCCTTATGGTCCCAGAGCACCACCAGGAGTAATTCCTGGGTGCAAAACCAGAATAACCCCTGAGCATTGCTGGGTTGACCGAAAAATGTTAAAGAAAATAAAGACATTTTCCCTGGAGACTTCCCTGGGGTATCCCTAAAGTTTGTAGCTTCCTGAGAAGCATCATGGAAAACAAAGCTTCCAGAACCCTCCTCACAGGTGGTTCCCTCAGAAGTCATCTAGGCTGGATGAGCAAGTGTCCCAGGTACATCCATCTGGTCAAAACTGCTATTGGACTCTACTGTGTGCTGGAACATTCCAAGACCCACAATGGGGCACCCGTAGAAGGGCTAGTGCCGCAAGCCTAGACATGCTAAGCTTTTCCCTACATATGCTTATTCCTATGGTAAAGCATTGCAAGAACTTAGCAACAACAACAACAACAACAACAACAACAACACACACACACACACAAACACACACACACACACACACACCAGGTAGGAGTAGCCCCTCAGCACTACTGGTTCCGGCTCGTCCCTTTCATTTGCTGGAGCAAAGTCTACTCACCCTTAACAACAAACACCAGGAACTGCAGGGATCAAACTGGGACCTCAGCACTAGGGCTCCCTACAGTCCTTGAGTTATCGCTTAATCTGTTTATGGGGAGATTTAATCTGCTTACAGGGAGAATGAGACCCTTCACTCTCACAGAGGGCTCCTCCCACTTTGCCACATTAGTGGAACTGGCAGTGGTGGCCACACCCAGGGAGCAATGACTCAGCTCACCAGGAGAAAACCACCTTCGTGATAATGGGATCATTTCTTTGTTTTTAATGTCTTGTCCTCCCCCAGTATTTTGGTGGTCCGCTGCCCTAAGTACTTGACCAGGTGGGGGGGCGATAATTTAGGCTCTTCCTGGTGGTAATGAGCACCACCTGAGGCAGCCCCCCCGAATGATTGGGACCACCAGAGCCACACGCAGCACTACAGCACCATTAATCTTGGAGGTCTAGGGCTCCCAACACACCTTCGGTCCCTTTGCTCTATCCCCTAACCTCCATCATTTTCTACTGACCCACACAGCCCCGATGCCTCTCACCCATCAGCTCTCCGTCCTTCCTCTTCTGCAGATTTTGGGTGCTCACTGATGCTAACAGTGTTTCAGGGAATTGAGGTCCAGCCAGACAGTACTCAGGTTCTCAGAGAGGCTCCACGAATCCACAGGACAGCCAAAAGCCCAGGCCCCAACATCTCTACTGGCCCAAACCTAACCTTCCAAGAGCAAGGCAAGCACTGGGGGATGCTCAGTGGACACAACTCAGAGGACAGCAACCACCCAGGATTCCTTAGTTCCTTCCTCTGGGAGCAGTGGGACTCCATCCCACAAGCGGGCTCCGCCATCTGACTTCCTATTCCAGGACCTGGCCTTCCCACCCTGAACTCACAGTTGCACACTCACCAGGTCAGACAGTGAAGCGAGCACCTAGTGGAGAACCATGCAGTGGAAGAGTGTGGAGAGCTGATGCTGGTTTGGCATTTTATAGTCCCTGGCCACGCCTGAAGAACAGGAGTCCTCTTTAATTCACTTTGGTCACGCTTCTCTGGGTGTAGCTTGACAAATAAGCAAGGGGACTGTCTTTACCCGCCAGGCACCTAAATCCCATCATTGAGCAGAAATACTTGATTCTCCGGACTAGAAATTCTCGAGAGCATCTACAGTGAGGGAAGTCATTCTCACAGTTTGTCGAATCCCATCAAGTAGAATCTTTTGGTTTGGTTTGGTTTCTTTGGCTGCCACACTTGGCGATGATCAAGGGTAACTCTTGCCTCTGCACTCTGGAATTACTCTTTGAGCAGCTCGGGCCTCCTGGGATGCTGAGGATGGATCCCGATGGGCCCGCGTGCAAGGCAAGCGCCTCATGCACTGTACTATGCTCCAGCTCCCATCAAGAGAGACTGTTGGAGGGTGCTGGATGCTGTATGACTGAAATCCAGTCATGAACAGCTTGCTATTGTATGTCTCATGATGATATAGGAAGTTGTAAGCAATTTAATTAAAAAGCTGATTCAGGGATGACTATAGATATTATAAGTTTTACTGATATTTTCTCAAACATGCTCCAGAAATAAATCCTAGTGACAAAAGTTCTAAACACTGTCCTTAGACACATTTCTGTGCCTAGAGTTGTCTGAGAGAGAGAGGGAGAGAAAGAGAGAGAGAGGGAGAGACAGAGCGAGAGAGATAAGGAGAGAGAGAGGAGACAGAGAGGGAGAGAGAGAGGGAGAGAGAGGAGACAGAGGGGAGAGAGAGAGAGAAGGAGAGAGAGAGACAGGAAGAGAGGAACAGGAGGTCTGAACTCATCAGGCGGAATTCCTAAGTGCAGAGCCAGGAGTAATTACTGAGCACCTCTGGATGTGAACCAAAATTTATAAAGCAAAGATTAAGAAATTTCTGGGGAGGTGACCGGAGCAATAGCCCAGAGGGTAAGGCGTTTGCCTTGCACGCGACTGACCTGGGTTTGACCTGCATCCCATATGGTCCTCTGAGCACCGCCAGGTGTAATTCCTGAACAAAGAGCCAGGAGTAACCCCTGAGCGTCACCAGGTACGACCCAAAAAGATATATATATAGATATATAGATATATATACATATATATATACATATATATATAAAATCAAACAAAAAATACCCGAAATTTGAAGATGGTAACTGCAGAGTGTAGGTTGGTCGCTTTCCCGGACCTGTGCTCGTTCACGCTCAATGGTAAGGGCACTTTTACATGCAGTTTCTCTGCCAGCAACCCTAAACTCCCAGAATCTGTCTCACCCTCAGCAGAAAGACACATGAGAGTATCTCTGTCCCCTTCAAGGTGTCCCTCATTGGCTTGGATCCTGCTTTGAAAAAGAACCACACTATTCCCTGCCAGAGGGAAGCTTCTCCTAGCCAGGTCTCAGAGGTGGGGAAAACACCTGGGAGTCCTTGAGCCTCCTTTAAAGCGGCTCTGGGCTCCCAGACCTTGGCCCTGCTCTGGGCCGCTGATAGGCCTGTGTGGGCACATCTCCCATAGTGGCAAGGTGCACCGTCACTGGGGCAGGGATCCAAACTATGGAATAGCCTATTGTCTGATGACAGATAAGTGAATCATGAAGATATTATGTAAAAACACAAGGAATGTTCACAACTTCGAGTGTTGCTGAAATCATGCAATTTGCTGCAGCTTGGTTGGAACTGGATGCTATTATGGTAAGCAAATGTAAGCCAGAAGAACCAAGACAAACACAGGACAGTCTCCCTGATCCTTGGGATATAGAATACTGAGTGAGGAAATGTATTGCAGTGATTGGGGGATGCTAGATCATCCTTGACTCCAGAGTTTAGGGGGAAGAAAGCTAGGGTAGGAAAGAAATTAAGGGGAAGGGAAAAGAAGAGAAAGAGAAGTAATGGGGGAGCCAGAGTGTTAGTACAGTGGGAGGGCATTTGCCTTACACATGGCTGACTGGGTGGCGCCAAAAAAAAGCAACACCAAAAAACCAAAATACACCAAAACTTACTTTAAATAATTTTTTAAAAGACCTGGAACGAATAGAATGCGTAAACTTCAGTAGAGACATCTAAGGGACTCAGTGAAGCAATTCGCGACAGGGTGTGAGACCAAGTTGGAGTCACCCAAGCACTGAAATGAACTCCACTATCGGAAAGTCTTAGGAAAAAAATGAAGATAGAGTGAAGGGGTCACGTGCTCACTTCAGTATATGGGCCCACTGTGAGCAGTCCAGAGCAGGGCGAGGGTCAGAAAGCCCTAACCACCTGCCACAGGCCAGTCTCACCGCTCAGTCCAATTGGGCCCCATGGGAGGCTCAGGAGTCCCCAGGAAACTGCACCCCTGTAGAGACCTGGGCAGGTGGGACTGGGTGAGGCGGGGTGGATGGGGCGGGACATGGTATAGTTCTTTGTCAATGCAGGAGCCAAGCCATGGAAAGAGCTCTGAAAGGGCGTCAGAGGGAATCACCTGTGTCCTCAGCTGGGGTGTAGTAGCTCTGGAATCTGAAACGTGCAAGAAGAGATAAAGCATGCAAAAGTGGCCTTACATTTGAGCGCAAAATGTGCCCAAGTCTAGAATCACCAATAGACACCGAGATGAGGAGGATACAGAAGCAATGGGGCCCTAAGTGATTCAATCAGGAAGAAAAGTTCCTATCATAGAGAACCATGGGGGAGGCAGGGAGGGACACTGGGGACATTGGTGGTGGGAAATGTTCACTGATGAAGGGACGGGGCCTGGAACATTAGATGAAAGAAATCCAATCATGAACAACTTTCAAACTGTGTGAACTGTGCAAGTCACTGTGATTCAGTTAAATAAAACTCAACAATAAATAACTTTGTAAATCAGGTGCATTAATAAAATAAAGAAAAAATGTAAAGCATTGCTTGTAAATAGCTCGAGGGGAAGAGAAACACTACAAGTGTTGAAGTATTCACCTTGCTTGCAGTCGCCCCAATCACATGCACTGTCCCTGTGGGAATGGCCACATCCCAGATGACACCGTGAAGCCCAGTCTCATCAGGTTCCCCAATGTGCCCCACCGAAGGTTAGCGCCAATCCCCAGAAGCCATTCCACATGTAGGGAAGAGAGAAATGACCCCTGCGTTAATGAATCCAATGAAAATCCCGACTCCCAGTGGCTTGTGATCTGTCAGGAAGCCTCTGCGATCCCCGAACAGTATCAGGACAGAAGTTTTCTTCTACCTCCGTGGTCGCCAGGAACAGATGAAAACTCACGAGTCTGGGGCAGTTCCAAAAAGGCTTTTAATAGTACAAAAGCTCTACCACTGCAATCCAATATAATGAAAGAACCCCAGCTCTGGTCAGAACTTAGACCATACGAGAGCCCAATTCTCCCACCGAAGAGGATCCTACCAGAGAGGAATCCTACCTAAAGAGGGAAGAGTGCCTCAAGTCAGGATTACCAAAGTAATCCTGTTGACAGGGAGGTTCCTATAAACAAAGAACCCTAAACAGAGTATAGAAGGGTGGTGCGGAAACCCTGTAGTAGGTGTAAACAAAGGGTTATGCCAAGGACTTATCCCATCTTCTGAGATTATCTCTTATGTAAAACACTGGAGAGAGGGGGACTGGTAAAAAATAATACATCTTAATTTCATGGGCTTCCTGTAATCTAGATGGTACCCACAGGTCCTTCTATTTATTATCTGCAGCAGGGTGATTCTGAGTATCTTGATCTCTCTGTATACAGAAAGAGTCAAGCTCGCCTGCTTGATGGCAAACTCGTATGATCTTCCTTGATCACTTGATCACTTGAATCCCGTTATTCATCGATTTCCTCGAGCGGGCGCCAGTAACATTTCCATTGGACCCTATCACGTGCAAATGTAGCCCAATGGCATCTGGTTGATTCAGGAATATGAAGAGCCTCAAACCGTTCCTTCAGGGTCTTAACAAGGAAGTCTGACCATCTTGTAGGTGGGCGGCCACGTGATCTTTTGACATCCCGTGGGATCCAGTCAGTAACGGCTCTAGTCCAGCGGTTGTCTCCAAATCGCATTACATGTCCAGCCCATCTGATCTTCGATGCCTTGGCAAACGAGACAGCGTCCCTGATTCTGGAATAGCGACGGAGGTCAAAACTCAGGATTCCTTCTCTCACTTGAGTGAGGAGTGATATTCCAAGCATAGCTCTTTCGATGCCGCTCTGGGAGACCCGAATAGCATTCTCATCCTGCTTTCGTAGGGCCCAGGTCTCTGAGGCGTATGTTAATGCAGGGAGAACGGTGGAGTCGAAGAGATGTGCCCGGAGCCGGAGGTTCTTTGTCCTTTTAGCTATTTCTTCGATGCCTTTGACGGCACTCACAAGGTCCGTCTATTTTCTATTCTGCACCAAGGTGATTCTGAGTGTCTTGACCTCTATTTACTGAAAGCTTCATGTGCGCCTGCTTGAGTACAAACTAGTACAAAGCTTTCTTTGATCTAAAACAATAGTCTCAACTTAGTGAGGGTGGTAGTCTCCTGGTAAATTCTAACAGTCCCACGCTGGGACAGTGGGTATTAGGAGGCATTTTCCCAATCTAGATAACATTGACATGAGAGTAGACATTATAGTAATGTTTCAGAAGTTACTGATTCAGAGTCAAAATGACTCCTGTAACTATCACACCCTCCATAGGTGTTTACACAGAAGAGAGACCTCATTAGCATGAAGCCTGGTTTAAGAAAATGTAAATAGATTAATCTGCGAGTGGATGAAACAGCAAAGCTCCCAAGGTAGCTAGGCCTGTCACCCAAGGAAGACAACTTTTTCCTAAATGAGTTTAATTCATCAAAGAGCATTTTACAGTGTAGGGATCATATGTCCCCCATCGTCTTAACCCATAATATGGAGACCAACAAAACATGAATGAAAATAAAAAATAAGTATAAAAAGTGTCTATGGCAAGACACAGTCCAGCAGGTAAGTCATTGCCTGCACATGGCAGGCGAAGTCATCCCCCTGGGCATATGATGGCCTGAGCACCACCAGGAGTGATCCCTGACCAATGGGCCGAGGATCAACCATGTGCAAGGCAGTGTGGCACAAACAATGCCCCACAAACAGAGTTTCCACCCTAAACTGACCTTTAAAAATAAGTTAAAATTCCTTACATCCACATTTAATTCCCTCTACATCTACATTTAAAGACAACAGAGATGACATTCCTCAACTCCATGTTGGATGGCGTGGCTGTGAGCTGCCAAACACCACAGTCAGCAGCACTGGAAGAGAGACACTCCAGACCCACAGCTGTGCTGGTGCTCAGCCACTCTGTGGCCGTGAAACAGTCTTAGACAATAATAGAATTTAGGACCAGGTCCTTCCCAGGATCCTTCACATTTATATATTTTATACAGTTCTAGGCAGGTTGTCACTGTGGCCTGTCATTCCAGTGAGTCTAGCAAGAAGCCACAAGCACCGCCAACTCATTAGGGCAGTCATTCTCAACATCTGGACTCTCAGCTCCTCAGAGTTCCACCCAAGAGGAAAGACGATCTCTCCCTGTTGTGTTTCATCAATCAATTTAGGAGAACAAAGCCTACTACTGTAATGTACCACCTACACAGCAGAGCCTGCCAAGCTACCCATGTTGTACTTGATATGCTGAAAACCAGAAACAATTATAGACCTCATTCCCATGACCTGAAGGAATGGTTTGAGGTTCTTCGTGTTCCTGGAGCGATCAGATGCCCTTGGACTACGCTAGATCATGACAGATGTTACTGGTGCCCGCTTGAACAAATCGAAGATATATGGGAAGACAAGTGATACAATTAATTTAATTTTCATAAAAAATCAAAGGCATCAAAGAAGTAGCTAAATGGACAAAAAACCTCCGGCTCCGGGCATATTTCTTTGACTCCACAGTTCTCCCTGCATTAACATACGCCTCAGAGACCTGGGCCCTCCGAAAGCAGGATGAGAATGCTATTCGGGTCTCCCAGAGAGGCATCGAAAGAGCTATGCTTGTAATATCACTCCTCACTCAAGTGAGAGAAGGAATCCAGAGTTCTGACCTCCGTCGCTATTCCAGAATCAGGGACGCTGTCTCGTTTGCCAAGGCATCGAAAATCAGATGGGCTGGACATGTAATGCGATTTGGAGTAAACCGCTGGACTAGAGCCATTACCGACTGGATCCCACGGGATGTCAAAAGATCATGTGGCCGCCCACCTACAAGATGGTCAGACTTCCTTGTCAAGACCCTGAAGGAACGGTTTGAGGCTCTTCGTATTCCTGAATCAACCAGATGCCATTGGGCTACATTGGCACGTGTTAGGTTCCAATGGAAATGTTACTGGCGCCCGCCCGAGCAAATCGATGAAAAACGGAATTCAAGTGATCAAGTGATCAAGAAAAATAAATTAACGGTTTATGAATCAGTTGTCCTTTGAAAGACATAAAAGTGTTCTTGCAAAAAAATTCATAAACTGCCAACATTTACATATAAAATTAGGAAAGAGAAGAGACCTGGCTCAGGGCGGAGAGCCACACTCTGCCAGGACCTCAGGGTCTCCTGATCATCACAGGGTGTGGTAGGATTAACAGAATAAACAAAGTAAAGAGGATGTCCAATGACATAATCTGATCTTTAAATGTATAGCTTAGTGTGGATTGCCAAGAAAAGTCTTAGCTGGGAGACCCAGCTGTGGGTTCTCGTGGACCGATCATTTTCTGTGGATTCTTGCATGCTGTATTACATGATCAGATCCAGCGAACTCCATGGGGCACAGAGAACGGCGGTAGGGACGTTCTCCGGTGTGCTTTCTCTTGTGTCTTCTGAGTTCATCAGAGCGAGGAATGTCCACGTGCCCCGGCCACGTCACAAACATAGGGCCTGTGGCCTAGAAGGGAGAGACACAGACACTTGTTATACTTCAGGGAGTGAGTGGCCTGAGCAGAAAATAGTGTGAGCATGGGGAGAGGGAGAACCTTAGCGGACTGGGGGGGATGAGGAGGAGGAGAAAGGCAACAGGAGCCGGAGGAAAGGAAAACTGGAAGAGGGGAAGCAAAGAAACCCAGAGAGTCAGAGCAGGAGGATCTGCTGAGAAGGGGTGTGTGTGCCCTAGAGACAAGATCAGGTATTGCAAAAGGGCCAAACTCACCCTCCACACTTTCCCAACACCAACAGTCAATCCACAGAAGATTCCAGTCAGTTTGATGCTGACCACAGCTGGGCTCTTCCTAGGTCTATGAGACCTCTTTTTTTCCTTTTTTTCCTTTTTGGTCACACCTGGCAATACTCAGAGGTTACTCCTGAGGCTGCACTCAGGAATAACTCGACGGTGCTCTGGGAACCATATGGAATGCTGAGGAGTGAACCCGGGACTGGCAGCATGCAAGGCAATGCCCTGCCCCTGGACTATCATTCTGGACACTCTATGTGACCTTTCTAAAGCAATAAACCTTCATTAGGGTCATCAGGTGCCACAATCTTATTCAGGGCCAACAACTTAAACCAACTCAATCTTTTTGAAATACATAGAGGTAAATCACTGAGTCCCTTGACCCTCATTTACAGTGTGGATGCGCTCATAGATCCGCAGTTTGGAAGCCTTAGCGTACTCTTTCCCACAGTCCTGGAAAGTGCACACATAGCGCTTCTGGCCTTCAGCATTCATCAGGGAACTTCTAATCCTGGGCTTCTTTGGATTCTGGGATTCTTGGGATTGTCCTTGTACCAAATGGGCATTTGTACAGAGGAATCCTGGTTGTGGCAGTGGCCATAACTGTGGCACCATCTGGATGCCATAGAGGTTCTGGGTACCGCTTTGAGTCACAGGCTGACTGCCAGTGGACGTCTTGGTTCCGATGAAGTTCATTGTTGGGAGCCCAGTAACGGGTGACATCTGGACTCCATAGTGGGTCTCCTTCCCATTGAGGACCATCTGGTTCCTATCGAAGGTGTGGGCCTCTCTAAAGGGCATCTGGGTCACCAACAAGACGTGGGCACCGTTGAAGGGTTCTTGGTTCCCGTTGAAGGACAGTTTCATGCTCATGGACAGCTGTGTCCCATTTCTAGTATGCTGTCCAGTGTGGGACATCTGGCTCCCACTTGGTTTTCGGTTCCAAATGAGGGGTATCAGGTTTTCACCTGGCATTTGGGCACCAATGAACGTGTTGATGTGGCTGATGAGAGATGGTGATGGTCCGATCTTGAGCAACTAAAAGACCCGCAAAGAAAGTCAAGTAGAGCACTCACAAAGGAGTTGAGTAGAGCACCCAAGAAGTTGTTCGGGGAAATAGTTCTGTTCTATTAGGTGGAAGGGATATTTAAGTATAGGAAAGTAGGGTGGGAAACTCTGTCAGCCAATGGAGTAGTAGGGTGTGAAGTCTGTGTTAGTCATTCAAGAAAGGGATATTAAATCAGGGTGTGTGCTTAATCCTAGGGGTGTGTGGGGGGAATGGGGTGGAAGGATTTAAGCAGGGTGTGTGCTTACGTGTTTAGCTACAGAGGGCCTCTGTTTCCCATTTATTATCTGGGTCCCATTGTAGGGCATCTGGTACCCACACAGGGTCTGTTCACTCCCAGATGTCTTTTGTCTGATTCTCAGAGAGAGTCGGGTGCCCACTGAAGTTCTTCAGCATGACACTGTGGTGAGTCACCTGGGAGGCAGCAGTGGGGTTGCTCTGTGCAGAGCAGCTCCTGTTCTGGCCCCTAGAGGGCATCTCCATTAGTTCCTCAAGGAGCTGGTCCAGAGCAGGGTCCTTGTCCTTGGTTGGCTCCCTGTGGGCTGTCTTGATGCTGGGGGACCAGAGACTCGGAATTGGGGCCCTGTAGGGAGCGGACCCAGAATGCTCGCCTGTGTTGCATGATATTACCTAGCTAGCTAGGATCTTTGCTGTTTAAGCTACTTATAGGTTAAGTTATTTACATCTTTTAAGCCAGGGTTCTTGCTGCGTGGCAGTTACAGCAGTCATTTTGATTTGAATGCACTTTGATATTTTATTATAATCTCTGCTATGATTCCAATATTATCTAGGTTGAGTACAATTCCTCTTAACACCCACTGGTCCCAGCAAAGTACAGTTAGAATTTACCAGGAGATCTCACTACCTAGCTATGTTGACAATACCATTTGAGATCGAAGGAGGGATCACACTAGTTTGCCCTCCAGCAGGGGAGCACGACCCTTCCAGTAAACAGAGGACAAGACACTCAGAATCACCCTGGTGCAGAGTAGAAATAAGAAGGAACTTATGGGTACCATCTAGATTCCATGGAGTTCATGAGACGAGGATGTGTTTCTCCTCTTGAATATAAATCCCTAAAAATGTACTTATTTTTTAAAAATTTTATTTATTTTTATTTTTTTAACAATTACAGAAATGTTCATGTTTGGCTTTACAGTGTTTCAGCACCCATCCCTCCACCAGTGCCCACTTCCCACCATCAATGTGCCCGATTACCTAACCCCTCCCTAGCCTGTTTCCGTAGCAGGTTCTCCATCTCTTTTCTCTCTTTCTCTTAATCTCTCTCTCTCCCCCAGTGTTTTGACTTTAGAGATAATCTTGGAAGAAGAGACTAGGCCCTGGCATAATCATTTGTGCAGACCTGAAACTCGTGTAGCACCAGCCTGCATCTTGTAGCTGTAGCTCTGGGCCCTCCAGGACAAAGAGTTGGTACTGTAGATTTATGCTTAGTTTTGGGTAGGGTAGTGAGAAGTAATGTTTTCGAAAGACCACCTGGAAGTGGGGCCGGAGCTATAGGACAGTGGATAGGGTGTTTGTCTTGCATGCGGCTGAATGGGTTCGATCCCTTGCATCCCATATGGTCCACTGAGCACGACCAGGAGTAAGTTTTGAGTGCAGAGCCAGGAGAAATCCCTGAGCATTGCCAGTTGCCGCACAAAACAAAATATAATAAATGAATTAAAATAAAAACCACCGGGAAGTGGATAGTGTGGTGGACATTCCCCCCCAACCTTTCTACCAGAAGTGATCCAGCTGAGGGCTAGACGGAGCTTTCCTTTAGCCCCCAAGTGGGCAGACTTGAGCTCACAGAACCAGGCAACTGGGAGAGAGAACCAGATCACCTGGATCTACCATGTCATCCAAAGGACACAGTCCTCCCCCTGTGCACATGCCCAGAGGACAATGGAAGAGATATCCCCAGGAACCGGATATGGGTACAGCAACTGCTTTGTCCTGAAATTGAGTCAGTCCTTGGTGTCAAGCCCCACTCCCTGACTCCTTACTGTCCACATGCGCACACACAGAGAAGAGACCCAAGGCCAGAAAGAAAGGGAAGATTTTTCCCTGGCAACTGGCACTTGACAAACCCACTCTTTCACCTGTATTGGGAACAATCACAGTCAGGACAGGAGGCAAAAGTATTGGTCCAGAACATGAGTTTATTAAATATGAATGAGAGTGTTCTCTGTACCATGTGACTCTGTGTATCCTTCTTCTTAACCTCACAGAAATGGAGATCCAAGAAAATGACTTCACATATAGAATGCTTAACACTGTGTAAGCTATGCATGTGGGGGCCTAGCTATGACACAGCAGGTAAGGTGTTGGCCTTCCATGTTGTCAACTGATGTCGGTAGCCCGGCACTGCACACGTTCCCCACTGAGCAAAGAGCCAAGAGGAAGCCCTGCGCAAACTGATGTGGCCCAAACACTGCCCATAAAAACAAAATTAATACAAAATTAATTATCAACAGTTACATAAATTTAAGCTTGGTGTGGCCAGCATCAGGCTCAAAGGGTTTGGTGCATACCTCGCCCAAGTACTTCCAGAGTTCAGTGTCCAGATCTGCATGTTAATTTGAGTAGTGAAGGAAAAAATAACGCACAATGATACAATATGCAATAAAAGACAGCATGGTGCTCTGTGAAGAACAGTCTTAGCTAGGAGGTACAGCTGTCGGGTTCATAGTTGATGACAAACATCATCTGTGTTGTTTTGTGTGCAGCTTTAAGTGATCAGATCGGACAAAATCCTTGCCACACTCAACACAGAGGTATGGACGTTCCCTGGTGTGTTTTCTCTAGTGTCTGTTGAGTTCATCAGAATGGGGAATTTCCACACACAGCCCTCCACATCGCAAATGTAAGGCTTATCTCCTAAATCAGGAAGTGAGAGAAAGAGAGAATTGTTATTCTTTGAGGTAGCATGGGAAAGGGACAGGAAAGCCATGGGGCAGGAAAGGCGTGAGCATGTGTACAGGGAGCACCTGAGCACTGACTGAAGGGTGTGTTGCAACAGAGGAAGACACAGGCAGAATGAGCAGGAGGAAGAGGAAACCTGGAGGAGGGAAGGGAGACCAAGAACACTCAGAGTGAGAGGAGCGAGAAAGCTGTTGAGGGAGGAGCTGCCCGTTGATCCGAAATGGAGGATCATGCAGGAGAGACAAGGTCAAGACCATCCAGGGACAAACGCTTTCCACATTTTCCCAGCACCCCACAATCAACTCCACAGAAGATTCCAGCCAGCTTGATTCTGGCCACGGAAATGCTTCCCCCCAAAGTACATGCCCTGATTTTCTACTTGCGGACCTCCTCTACAGCCATCAGGGGACCCAAGCACAGAAGAAGGAGCAACAATCTGAACCAAATCAAACTTTCAAAAGGCGTAACTGTCTGTCACCCTGTCCCTGTCCCGCACTCACCAGAGTGGAGGCGTTCATGGATCCGCAAGTGGGAAGACTTGTAATAGACTTTCTCACAGCCCTGGAATGTGCACTTATAGGACTTCACTTCATACACATTCCTCTTGGATCTTCGTTTCTGGACCTTTTTGGCTTTGGCTATTTTAGACATGGTCCTTGGGCTAAATGCAACTTGAGTCCAGATATTTGGTTGTAGCAATGACACTTCCTGTTGCACCCTCTGGATGCCATAGTTAGACTGGTTAACACTTCAAATCAGGGACTGGCTGCCAGTTACTATCTGGTCACTGATGAAGTTCGTTGTCTGGAGCCCTGTGACAGGTGTCCTCTGGCTTCCATAGTGGGTTTGGTCCCTGCTGAACAGCATCTGGTTTCCATTGATGGTCTGGTCCCCTCTGAAGGGAAACTGGATACCACATATGCTAGAGGTAGTAGGTAAAGGCATTTGGATCCAATTTAATGAATGGTTCTCACATAAGTGCATTTGACTTGTGTTTAGAGTCTGATGTCCAGAGAAGACCATCTGGCCTCCACTTTGTTTCTGGACCCTGTTGGAAAGAGTCTGGCTCCAGTCTCTAGCTGGGCTAAGGTAAGTGCAATCTGACTACTCATGATTTTGGCATCAGTGTAGGTCAACCTGGTGATTTAAGGACTGCCCCCAACTGAAAGGCATCTGGTTCCCATTCATTATCTGGGAGCCAATGAAGGCTCTCTGGTGCATCTGTGGGATTTGGGCAAGCATGAAGGGTGTCTTACTCCCCATTTGGGGTCCGATCACCCCCAGAGATCATTGAAGTTCCCATAGGTAGGGTCTGAGCATCTATAGAGACCACTGAGGGTTCCCCAGGTAGGGTCAGGTCCCCACTGAAGGTCGTCAGCATGTCACTGTCACGTGCCACCTGGTACGCAGCGGTGGGGTTGCTCTGAGCATAGCAGCTCATGCTCTGGTGCCAGGAGGGCATCTCAATTAGCACCTCAAGGAGCCGGTCCAGAGCAGGGACCTTGTCCTCAGTTGGCTCCAGTGGGCTGTGTTGATGCCCCAGAACCAGAGACTCAGGGAATTGGTGCCCTGCAGGGAGCAAATACAGAGCGCTGGCCTATGTCTGGATTGGCTCCTTGGCACTGCACGGTGCCTGGGGAGAGTAGAACTCATCTAGGTTGCCCTGTCCATAGGGGGCCTGCCAGGTGCTTCCCATACCCTGGGGAGTCAGAGGAGCACAGAGCCTGGGCTGAGGCACAGCTGGACATCTGCCTCTATGTCTGCAGAAAGGCCAAATGTTTCTCATGGAACAGGTCTGCGGTCATCTCTTGTCTGTTGTTTTCCATGGTGGAATACTGAAAGGGGAAGAAATGTAGAAATTCAGAGTTTTGCTCAGCTCCAACCCAATTCTGCTACCCTCCCCTCAATCCTGCTGAGGGTCTCCTAGACTAGCCCCCATCTCCCTTGCCTGATATCCCACAGTTCTCTCTCTTCACTATCCTCCTGGAATCTCCACTGATTCCATCCAGTGTGTCTCTATACCTGGTGAGGCTGCCAGTTCTGAAAGAAAATTCTCCCTTGCTGCTACATTCAGCCAATGAAGGGACAACCTGAACCATGGATTCATATACTGTAAGTGAACTATTGGGGAGTGGGGTCGCATAACATTAAATATTAATTGCCAAATAAATTCATAGTTTTATGGGTAAGACTCTGGCGTGTACCCGGCCCGATAAATTGATAAAACTACGTTTTATAAATTTTTATAAAGTTTTTTTTGACTGAATGTAAAGTATCTGTACAAAGAAAACTACAAGATGCTGCTTCAAGAAATGGAAAAGGGGGGACCAGAGCTATAGCCCAGTAGTTAGGGTGTTTGCCTTGCACGCGGCTGGCCCATGCCGGTCTGGGTTCGATCCCCTGCATTCCATATGATCCCCTGAGCACCGCAGGAGTAATTCCTGAGTGCAGAGCCAGGAGAAACCCTGAGCATTGCCGGGTGTGACCCAAAAAAGCAAAAAAAGAAAGAAAGAAAGAAAGAAAGAAATGGAAGAGGACATGCGGAATTGGAAACACATTCCTTACTCACGGATTAGGACAATTAACATTGTCAAAATGCCTTATACAAATTCAGTGCGGTCCCTCTAAGGACACCCATGGCTTTCTTCAAAGAAGTTGACCAAACACTCTTAGAATTTATATAGAGCAATAACCCCCCATTAATAGCTAAAGCAGTCTTTGTGAAAAAGAAAATGGGGAGACATCACCTTTCCCAACTTCGAACTCCTGTATCACTGTCACTGTCTTCCCATTGTTCATCGATTTGCTCGAGTGGGCACTAGTTACATCTCCATTAGTCCTGTCACAAGCAAGTGCAACCCAAGGGCATCTACTTGCTACAGAGACAGGAGGAGCCCGAACTATTCTTCAGGTTATGGAACTGAGGTCCATAACAGTTACTAGTCTTTGGCATAAAAAGTAAATAAAACATGGTAGCTTGCCAGACTCACAGACATGGGGCAGAGCTGCTACTGACTCTCCCTGTGACCAGCTGCTCACGAGGCACCTGGGAGGGATGGTGGGTTCTAGTCCTGGCCCACCATCCCAGCAGAGCCTCGCAACAAGCCAGACGACCCCCCACTCCATGAGAGCCTCCATTTTCCACATCCGGCTCTCTCTCGTCAGACCTCCACCCAGCAGACCAGCCTATCCCGCGCCTGGCTCATCGAGTTCCACCCTGCAGCAGTCTTTCTTAAATCCGGCTCAGGTATGCCGGTCCAGAGACTCACAGACATGGGGCCGAGCTGCTACTGACTCTCCCCTGTGACCAGCTCACGAGGCACCCGGGAGGGATGGTGGGTTCTAGTCCTGGCCCACCATCCCAGCAGAGCCTCGCAAACAAGCCAGACGACCCCCACTCCATGAGGGCCTCCATTTTCCATATCCGGACTTCTCTCGTCAGACCTCCACCCAGAGACCAGCCTATCAGTGCCGCTTGCGGGCTCGCACGATTCATCAATAAATGCTGGACTTAGAGATGCCTACAAGAGTATGCTACCTGCACGGCAAGCCTGGCAAGCTACCCGTGTTGTATTTGTATTTGATATTTGATATATATGCCAAATACCAGTAACAATTATAGACTCATTCCGGAATGGATTGAGGCTCTTTATGTTCCTGGAGCAAGCAGATGCCTTGGGCTCTACTAGCATGAGACAGGACATATGGAGATGTTACTGGGGCCTGCTCAAGCAAATCGATGATGAACGGGAAGACAGTGATACAGACAGCTTGCCAGGCTTTACCCTGTAGGTGGTATAGTCTCAGTAGAAGGCTCTCAACCCGAGCATTTACAGATGAAACTTATAGGGGGAAGATCAGGTTTTCTCTTGGATGGAGCTCTGAGGAACTATGGAGTCTGGATGTTGAGAATGACTAACTGCATGATGTGTGGTTTGCTCTGGCTTCTTGCCAGGCTTACTGGTATCAGTTAAAACATGTCTATAACTGTTTAATATGTATGAATGTGAAAGAAATTGGGAAGAACCATATGCAAAATTTAGTATCCTAAATACTAAATACATGTGGCTCTGGTGTGGGTGAGTCTCTCTCTCTTCCGGGGCAACTGGCACGGAGGCCGAGGAAAGGGCAGGGCCCAATCTCCACTCCCAGTCCGGCCAGCATGGTCTCCCCCTCTCATGAGAGCAAACCCTTGGAGAAATGTTGGACTCGGCCAGGGGATGGCCGAGCCCCTTACCGGGAGGTCAGCTCCGTGGGTTGCTTCCACATGGGGCCGGCCGAGCAGCACAGCTGTGGGTCTGAAGTGGATGGGTCTGGATCTCTTCCGGGATTGCAAATTAGCTGAGCCTGGCGTGGGTGGGTCTCTCTCTTCCGGGGCAACTGGCATGGAGGCGGAGGAAAGGGCAGGGGCCCAAAACTCCACTCCCAGTCCGGCCAGCATGGTCTCTCCCCGCTCATGAGAGCAAACCCTTGGAGCAATGTTGGACTCGGCCAGGGGATGGCCGGAGCCCCTTACCGGGGAGGTCAGCTCCATGGGTTGCTTCCACATGGGGCTGGCCGAGCAGCACAGCTGTGGGTCTGAAGTAAATGGGTCTGGATCTCTTCGGGGTTGCAAACTGCGAACTACAAAGTAGAAATTAAAACAGAAATTAAAACAGCATGGTATTGGAGTAAAAACAGACCTGTGGACCTATGGAATAGAGTTGAGTATCCTGACACCCGTCCTCAAAAACATTATCATGTAATCTTTGAGAAAAGAGCAAAAAGTATGAAATGGAGCAAGGTTAGCCTCTTCGACAAGTGGTGCTGGGAAAACTGGGTATGTAAAAACATGAATTTGGATTTCTGTCTACACCTTGCACAAAAGTCAGATCAAAATGGATCTAAGGACTCAATATCAGACCTGAATCCATAAAGTGCGTCGAAGAATATATAGGAAAAATCCTCCACAACATTGAAGTTAAAGGCATCTTCAGAGATGAAACACCACTAACAAAGCAATTGGAAGCAAAGATAAATATATGGGACTACCTGAACCTAAAACGATTCTTCACCTCAAAAGACACAGTGAATAAGATACAAAGATTATCCACATGTGGGAAAGAATATTCACCCAATACCCATCTGGTAAGGGGTTCATATACAGGATATATCAGGCACTGGTAGCCCTTTTCAAGAAGAAAACAGCTAACCCCAGCAAAAAATGGGGAGAAAAAAATGAACAGAAAATTCCAAAAAGAAGAGATTGGAAAGGACAAAAAGACTTAGAAAAAAAGGCTTTTCATCACTAATCATCAGAGAGATGCAAATCAAAACAACAATGAGAGATCATCTCACACCACAGAGGCTGGCATATATCCAAAAGAGCAAGAACAATTGCTGGGGTGGATGCGGGGACAATGGGACTATCATCTATTATTGGTGGGAAAGTTGACAGGTCCAGCCTTTTTGGAAAACAATATGGACATTCCTCCAAAGACTAGAAATTGAGCTCCCATTCAACCCAGCCATACAGCTCCTGGGAATATAACCTAGCTGACCTAAAACACACTGCTGAAACGCTATCTATACTTCTATGTTCATAGCATCACTATACATAATAGCCTAAATCTGGAAACAGAGTACCCGAGAACTGAATACTGGATTAAGGAACTGTGGTACAACTACACAATGGAATATTACGCAGCTGTTAGGAAAATGAAGTCATGTAATTTGCCCATAAATGGATGGACATGGAGAGGATCACACTGAGTGAAATTAGCCAGAAGGAAAAAGACAGATATAGAATGACTGCATTATTTGCGGGACATAAAAAAAAATAGCATGATACCAATGTCTAAGGCCAGACAAAATATGGATCTGGAGGTCTTGTCAGTGCATGGAGTCTATCTCAAATGTGCAGGAGTCAGAGGTTAGGTAAGACAGGGAAGGGAACAGTGTGCTAATAATTGTTGAAAATAATTATTAGCGGACCGGACAGATAGTCCAGTGGGTAGGGCGTTGCCTTGCATGGTTGACCCAGGTTCTATTCCCCGGAATCCCATATGGGGAATTACTCCCCCAAGCACTGCCAGGAGTAATTCCTGAGTGCAGAGCCAGGAATATCCCCTGAGTATTTCCAGGTGTGACCCAAAATAGAAAAAAGAAAAATGATAATCCCAGCCTAGAACTGAACACGGGTGCTCGCCTATGGGTGTAATGGTGTAATACCCAAGGTAGGACTGCAACAACACTATTTTTATGTATGCCCAGCCACCAGAAAGACAGGAGAATGTGGAGAGCCCTCTGACTATTTCTGTAAATCTTGGGACTGTGTTAGCACTGGCCACATAAATTGGGAGGCCCCCACTAAAGGTGACTAAATAACAATTTCTAAACGGTGGCAAGAAACCTCCTGGAGCATGTGTGGCAGGTTAAGAGGAAAATGCCTGCTAGTTGAAATAAAATTCACACAGGAAGGAAAGAAAACTACTAGCTGTCTAACGGGACACACCTGGGGACTCAGGTTATATGTCACAGGAAAATATCCCGGCATTACTCTTCTCCCTTAGTTTAAAAGTCCACCCTCCTGCAGCCCCACAAGTAGGATCCAATTCGGTAATGGGACAAGTAGGACCCCAGGCGCCTCGCCACCCCTAGCGCCCAGACAAACTCCTCTGACATCACCCAGTAAGTCACAGGAATTCCCGCCAAGCCAGGGACCCAAACTTGGCTTCTGGCCCCCTCAGCAGGACCCTTTCCCTTTAAAGTCAGTTATCAAAGCAAGTTACTCCCTGCTGAACCTGTCTAGTCCTAGCCTAACTGTCTCCTGTTGGCTGTGTGTTACAGCCTGTCCACCCTTTTATGAAGCGGTCGGGCTCAACGCACCCTACAGTGACTCACAAAAAGAAACATCCCCCAGTTGCACTTGGGGAAACAAAGTGCAGGGACTCACTCTAGAGCTTGTCCAGGGTAAGGGACTGTGCTTTGGAACGGTCCCTCAGAACCAGCAGGCCCAGTGCAGCAAAACTCTCGCTGTCAGCCCAGTACGGTGGCTACTCCCCCCTCCTTCAGGATGGTGGGCTTGCTCTCGGTCAGGACTTACTCCCTGCTTGTCTCAGACAACACTCAACCATACGGGGAGAATTCTGTGTCATGGTTACTATCTTTCCTAGAGTCAAATATTACGCCGGCAATGCGCTTCCCACGTTCCAAGTGCTCCCCAGACTTCGTAAACGAGAAGCATTATCTACCTTGACCTTTGCTGCCTTGTTCGAGCTGGGAGTGGCCGGAACAGGGACCGGGCATAGCCTCCCTAGCAACTCAACATAGTGGGTTTGTTTCCCTCAGGGCTGCCATTTATCAGGACTTAGAACGCATAGAATCTGCCATGAGCCATCTCGAAAAGTCCCTGACCTCCCTATCTGAAGTAGTGCTCCAAAATAGATGAGGGCTGGACCTCCCTACTGCTACAGCAAGGGGGCTATGCGCTGCCTTGGGAGAAGAATGTTGTTTTTACGCTGACCACACTAGAGTCATTCACGACTCCATGGCCAAGGTTAGGGAAGGAATAGAAAAGCGCAAAGCGGGACAAAGAGGCAAAAAGAAGGTTGGTTTGAATCTTGGTTCAATCAGACCCCATGGTTAGCTAAGCTTCTGTCCACTCTAATTGGCCCCTAAATTATCCTACTTCTGATCCTCGCTTTTGGTCCCCTCATTTTAAACAAGCTAGTTAAATTTGTCAAAGAACACATTAACACTGTCCAGCTCTTTATACTACAACAACAGTATGAACAAATGCATAGAACAGGCCCTGAGGAGGATTCCTCAGTTTAGAAACAGAAAAGGGGGAATGTTAGAGAAGAAAAACGGCAGGCAGGTTCAATAAGCCAAAGGGCTTCCATATTGCTGTGGAGAGTTACCGAGGGCTCGACATCACCCCCCCCCCCTTTTGGCCTTGGGAAGGACATCTAGGCAAAAGAAAAACAGCAGCCTATCAGCGGTATCTATGGAAACTGCTCGAGTGCGGGCAGGGCGTACTAACATATAGAACATCCCAGAGACATAACTTTGTCTGTGCAACTTGAGTTGTGTTTCTCCTTGAGTTATGTTTTTCTTTGATTTCTTGAACTTAAGTACGTGGGGAGTGTAATGCAAGTAATGCCTAAATAATCTAAAGCTTCCCTTTACTCGGGGTCTTGCCTTGGCCTGTGTGCCTAATGGCTTGACCCCAGCTAGCTGGCTTAATAACCTCCTCTTGCCTTTTGCATTACTGGCTGGTTTCTTTGTGATTCCTAAGAACTTGCAACTCTGGACCCTAACAGTAGGTTAAGGAGTTGCCAGGATGTTCCACCCCTGTAGAGACCTCTATGGGTGGGTGGGGCGGGACATGGTGTGGTTCTTTTGTCAATACAGGAGCCAAGCCAGGGAAAGAGCCCTGAAAGGGCAGCAGAGTGACTTACCTGTGTGTCTCTCATCTGTTCAGAGCAGCTATGGAATTTGAGGGAGTGCAGTAGGAGATTTAGCATGCAAAAGTACCCTTACATTTGAGAGCAAAATATGCCCAAGTCTAGAATCACTAATAGACACAGAGATGGGGAAGAGACAGTAACAACAGGGGCCAAGTGAGGCGATTAAGGAGGAAAAGTGCCTGTCAGAGAGGACCATGGTGGAGTGCAGGGAGGGACATGGGTCATTGGTGGTGGGAAATGCACACTGGTGAAGGAACGAGGCCTGGAGCATTATGACTGAAACCCAATCATGAAAACTTTCAAACTGTGTAAACTGTATGTCACTGTGATTCAGTAAAAAATAAAACTCAACTTTGAATCACTTTGTAAATCAGCTGCTTTAATACAATAAAGAAAAAATGTAAAACATTGCTTATAAGTAGCTCAGGGGGAGGAGAAACACTACAAGTGTTGAAGTATTCACCTTGCTTGCAGTCGCCCCAATCACATGCACTGTCCCTGTGGGAATGGCCACATCCCGATGACACCGTGAAGCCCAGTCTCATCAGGTTCCCCAATGTGCCCCACCAAGTTTGTGCCCCTCCCTGGAAGTCCATTCCACCCGCAGGGAGAGAGAAATGACCCCTGTGTTAATGCATCCAATGAAAATCCTGACTCCCAGTGGCTGTGATCAGTGTTGAGATGCAGCTGCTTCTCTGAATCCCAAACAATTGGTTGCTTCTGTATGTCTGCGTGCATGTGTGTGTAAGTGAGGTTGTGCATGTGTGTGTGAAATTGAAAAACTGAAAAATTACCTCAAAATGATCAGAAAGCTAAAAACAGACAAACAACCCTCCCCCCCCCCAAAAAAAAACCTAAAGGTTAAAGATCACCTTAGAGTTGTACTAAACGGTTCACTGGTAGAACACACACCTTGGACGATGAGGCCTGGTTAGAGTCCCCCACCATTTAAAATTTTGAATCACTGTATCACTGTATCACTGTCTTCCCATATATCATTGATTTGCTCAAGCGGGCACCAGTAACATCTCAATACGTCCTGTCACATGTGAGATAGCCCAAGGGCATCATCCTGCTCCAGGAACATAAAGAGCCTCTAAAGATTCCATCAGGTCATGGGAATGAGGTCTATAATATAGACCTCAAATAATAATACAAATTTTCAATACAAAATTGTAAACTTCTGAGAAGGAAGAAGAGTAGATAAACTTACAATTGAAAGATATTTACATTTTCCGGGATAGGAATGCCCAGATCCGGAAGCAATCAGGAAAAGAATGTCAAGAGACTGAATACAAGCAGGTAGACAGATGTGGGCTGAACACGCTGGGGCCTTCTCAGAATGGGGGGTGGGCAGGTTGCAAAAGGACCAGCAGCCCCCTCTCACTGACCACAAACCACATTTCCCATGATAGGAAATTTCCTGCTCTACAACTGAATCTCAGTGACTCGCCACAGCACCAAATCATTCCACTCCAGGAGTGCTGCCATGCACAGGGATCAGACGTGCAGCACTATATCTCACAGTCCTGGCAGAGAGGAAAGTAAAGAGGACCATGAAACTCAAAGAGCAGGGGCCGGAGCGATAGTCCAAGTGGGTAGGGCGTTTGCCTTGCATGTGGCCAGCCTATGCCGGCTTGGGTTCGATCCTCGGCATCCCATATGGTCCCCCAAGCACCGCCAGGAGTAATTCCTGAGTGCAGAGCCAGGAGAAACCCCTGAGCATCGCCGGGTGTGACCCAAAAAAAAAAAAAAAAAGAAACTCAAAGAGCAAAGCCAAAACACAGAAGGTCCAGCACCAACCAGCTCCACAGCCCTCAAACTGGGGACGGTGGGGTCCTTGACTGACACCATTTATATATAAGAATTATCAAAACAGGAATTTCATGGATGTATTTTCTGAAAATTCTTTGTTGTCAATCAAAGTAATGAGCAGTGTAGCCAACAACACTGACACCGCAGCTGATAGGTCGCCTGGGAGAGCCAGCAAGGCTTGTGAAGCCTCTGAAGCCTGAGCACCTGGGGCCCCGCCCATCCTAGCAACAACCCCCACTGCAAGGGACATTAAATGCAAGAACGATTTCTGTGTTAGTGTGTGTACTGACAACCAACATGACGGAAACCATTCTGTGCTAGCCAAAAGGCAGGCATCCGTGGGGATGGAAAACTGGGGACATGGTGGAGGGAAGATCACACTAGTGGTGGGATTGGTGCGGGAACAATAAATGCCTCAAACAGCTTTATAAATCATACTGTATAAATAAAGTTTCGTTTAAAACAGAAAAATTATTATGGACAATATTATTGCAATACTCATATATCCCTGCCCCAGTGAGGGGCCACGTTCCCACCTCTGGAGATGCAACCACACAACCTGGCAGCCGCCAGAGCAGGGCCAGGGTCTGGAAGCCCGGAGACCCCCCTCCCCCGCCTCAGACCTGGCTCACCTCTCAGCACACTTGGGCCCCAGGAGGCCCAGGGGTTTCCAGAAGGTCCCACCCTGTAGAGAACTGGGGTGGGAGGTGGAGTAGGGTGGGGCTGCCCAAAGGCTGGGCAGGATGTGATTCTATCTCAATGGGGGAGACAATCAGTGAAGGTTCCCTGGAGGGGGTCAAAGTTTCTCACCTGGGCACCTCTGCTGAGGGCAGAGATCACTGGAATTTGAGGGCAGCTAGAGGAAAAAAGAGCTTGCAGATGCTCTTACATTGAGCGCTAATGAGCCCAAGTCTAGGATATGGATGGACTCCTAACTCCAGCAAATTCCTGGGTGTTGTGTTACTTTATTTTATTCATTATTTATTTGTTTATTTACATTTTGTTTTTGGTCACACCAGTACGTTCAGGGGTTGCTCCTGTCTCTTCACTCAGGAATTGCTTGTGGGACCATATGAATGCCGGGGACCGAACCTGGGTCAGCCTCATGCAAAACAAATGCCCTACCCGCTGTGCTATGGCTCCGACCCGCTTTATTTTATACTTTAGGTCACACTTGGAACTCCAGGAAAGTCGGGGCATACTCCAGGTTCTAAGCAAAGGAATCACTCCTAGCTGGCTCAAGGACTCATAGGAATCGGATAGGACCACAGTAGGCCACCTGCAAAGAAATTGTAGTATCTCTCTTGACTCCCCCCACACATCTCCCAAAAAATGTCTTCATCTCTCTAAACCTCAGATTGTGCACCTGAAAAATAACAGCACAAAAACCACCTCATGGGTTCTTCTGAGAAGGAACTGTGAGTCTTCCTGAAAACGACTTCCCTTTGCCTTAGGGTCCCCGAGTACCGCTATCATGAAAAGTATTTTTGCTCACTGCAGCTCCTGTTACTGCAGGTGGGCAGCCAGTCACCTGTCAGGGGCCCCATGACACGCCTCCAAACATCTGACCAATCCAATGGGAGCAATCAGAGCCACCTCCCCCACCCAGAATCACGTGAAATCAAAGGGCTATAAAAGACCAGAGCAGCGCCCCCAACCCTCTGTGTAGACTTGTCCACTGAAGGGTTGGCAGCGCTGCTCTCTGGCTCACATGGTGAGTCACTAAATTGAACTCAGTTGGGGCGTGGGAGTAGGTCCTGGGACGGTTAGTTGGTGGACACCACTAAGGGCCATGGGGGTTCGACTGTTACAGGAGTAGGGAATTAAGGCATAACGGATTATTGCTCTTCTCTGGGTTGTATAGTCTGAGAATCCCCCAAGTGCTTGCCCTGTGCTTGGTCAGTTCAGTTGGGGCCCGGGGGGGATGTTGCATGGTGGGTGGGTGGATGGGTGGGTGGATGGATGGATGGATGGATGGATGGATGGATGGATGGATGGATGGATGGATGGATGGATGGCGGACACGGATGATGGAGGTGGTGATGGATGGATGGAGGATGGATGGATGGATGGATGGATGGATGGATGGATGGATGGATGGATGGATGGATGGATGGATGGATGGATGGATGGATGGATGGATGGATGGATGGATGGATGGATGGATGGATGGATGGATGGATGGATGGATGGATGGATGGATGGATGGATGGATGGATGGAATGATGGATGGATGGATGGAACGATGGAGGTGGAACGATGGAACGATGGAACGATGGAATGATGGATGGATAGAACAATGGATGGATGGAACGATGGATGGATGGATAAGAAGTATAACCCCAGTTTATCGATTCCATTGTGCTGGGTGTGACCCATCATTTACGGTCATTGCAGGACAAACTTAGAAATAAAATCAAAATAAAACTTACCTAATGGGAAGACCCTAAGCTGTTACTCCCTGGAAGTGGGACCCCCCAGTACCCCTAATGTGGCAGTGGAATACTGCCTCCAGTCTTCCTATAAATATATTAGAGGTGGGGACCTAGGATCTAAGCATGGGACTGTGGGGCCGATTTGGGTGTCTGAGGTACAGTGTGAACCCAGCAGCTTCTCATAAGTGCTGAGATTGAGTTGTCTTTGCTTCAAAAGTTATTTGGTCAATTTATCTTTTACTAAAAGTTTTCTGTGGTGTCATTTTCTTATAGTATTTGACATGCAGGGAAGAGCCAGAACCAGTAGTACTCAGTGGTTCTACAACTGCCTCATGTGTGCATGTTTGTGTGTGTTTGTTTTGGGTGAGGGTAGGGCAGGGCTGCTTCCTGTCTCTCAGTTTCCTCTGGCATCTAAGAATTCCTGGATTGTTCCCAGAATTCTCGTTGGCACTATATCTTCAGAGTTTTCCCTGGCCCATGAAAACCTGTTTTTTTTCCTTTTCATTTCTTTTTCCCTTTTCCTATTTTTTTGGGGGTCACAACCCCGATGCTCAGGGGTTATTCCTGGCTTCTCACTCAGGAGTTACTCCTCAAAGTGTTCAGGGCACCATATGGGATGCTGAGATGCTGGGATCAAAGCTGGTTCAGCGCATGCAAGGCAAATGCCTTATGCGATGTGCTATCACTTTGGCCCCATACCTTTTTTTTTTTTTTTGGGGGGGGTGTTTCTTCCACAGTGTGTCCAGGGTAAAACCATGCAAAGGTACAACCAAAATCCATGCTGGGATGAACAAAGAAATGCACTCTGAGGTCTGGTGTGACCCAGGAACTTCTTGTAAGCGCTAAGGCGAGTTGACTTTGCTTCAACAACTTTCGTTGGTAGGTTTAGCTCTTCCTGAAGTTTTCCACAGTGTCATTTTCTTATAGTATTTGAGATGCAGTGAAGGGCCATAACTGTGGTGCTGAGTGGTTCTATAACTGCCTCATGTGTGTATGTGTGTGTGTTTGTTTGTGTGGGAGGAGGGCGGGGCTGCTTCCAGTCTCAGTTTTTTCTGGTCATCTCCGTATTCCAGGATTGAACCTGGAATTGTGGTTTGCGCTATGTCCTTCAGATATTTCCCTGGCCCTTGAAAACTGTTTTCCTCCCTTTTTTATATGTTTCTTCCCCCTTTCTTTTTATTCCTTATTGTGTCCAGGGAACAAACCAGGCAAGGGCACAGACCAAAAGCCATGGTGATATAAGCAAGGAATTGCTTTCTCCTGGCCAGGATCGGTTACCACTGACCAGATGCCCCTCCATCAAGGACAGGGACATGTTTTCCTCCCTTTTTGCTTAAAAAATATGATTTTTGCAGTCCAAATTAGGGCCTAACACAGCCAAGGCAATTACTCTACCACTGAGCAATTTCCCAGATTTCTGCCATTGGTTAATTTTCATATTGTTGAGGCCTGTTTGTCCCCCTCCTTCCTGCCCTCTTAGAGAACCTGGGGAGGTGCAGGCGCCCACAGCACGATGCCCTGACTTGGTTTCTAGTCCCTCCTCACAGGGTTGTGCTTATGGTTACACTAACAGTGGGAAATGTTGGCACTAATAATCAGTGCAACCAAATTTATTATCACGAAACTCACTCTGTGGTCAAATTATAAGTGAACCTATCACAGGAATATGCAGCTGCAGGAAGCAGCACACTGCCCCTAGCGGGGAAATGGACCCAGTGTCAGACGCCCCCTAGGGCTTTGGCAGGTCCAGCACACACTGCCCTGGAAGGCTCCTGGCCAGAGCACACCCCTGAGACTCAGCTCCTGCCTCTGCCTCAGGAAGCTGCTTTTGGGGGAGGGTCCTGGAAGCTTTGTTGTCCATGGTGCGTCTCAGGAGGCTCTGGGGGCTCTCATGGGTGGTCTCCAGGAAAAGGTCTTTCTGATAAAGGCACACTGATCTAGTTAGAATGAAATCCTCCACCTCACTGGTAGAACACTGCCTTGTGTGTATGATGTCCTTAGTACACGTCCAGGTTCAGAAAACAACCCTCAAATCAAATTGGGGAAAAAAGAATGTATATATATATATATATATATATATATATATATATATATATATATCTCATAGAAATAAATACAGTCATTCTAGATCTGTCTCTCTTCCTTCTGGCTAATTTTACTCAACATGATCCTCTCCATGTCCATCCATTTATAGGCAAATATTATAACTGGCAATATGCATATTATGCATATTATGCATAATTATATATTATGCATATAATATAATATATATTATATGCATATATAATATCTATAATTGCATATAATATATGCATATAATATATATTTGTATGCATATAATATATATGCAATAATACATTTTATTATGCACAATATATCATAGGATAAATGCAGCTCAAGATCTGTCTCTCCCTTCTGGCTATACCCCTATCCCCCACCACATAAATAAAGTATAAATAAATAATATATGCATATAGTATATATATAATATGCATATAATATATATTATATTATGCATAGAATATTATGCATATATATATCATAGAAATAAATGCAGTCATTCTAGATCTGTCTCTCTTCCTTCTGGCTAATTTTACTCAACATGATCCTCTCCATGTCCATCCATTTATAGGCAAATTTTAAAACTTCATTTTTCCTAACAACTGCATAGTATTCCATTGTGTAGATATACCATGATTTATTTATCCAGTCATAATTTTAGGGCACTCTGGTTGTTTCCAGATTTTGGCAATTGTGCAGACGTTTTGGCTATTGTGAATAATGCTGTTATGAAAATAAAAGTAGGGATGGTGTTTCTGCTGCGTGTTTTTGGCTTTCCAGGGTATATTTCCTAGGAGTGGTATGGCTGGGTCAAATGGGAGTTCAATTTCTAGTCTTTCGAGGAATGTCCATATTGTTTTCCAAAAATGCAGTACCAGTTTATATTCCCACCAACAATGGATGAATGCTCAGTGGTATATTCCTGGCTCTTCACTCAGGAATTACTCCTTGCAGTGTTTAGGGCACCATATGGGATGCCAAGATGCCAGGATCAAACCTGGTTCAGCGCATGCAAGGCAAATGCCTTACATAATATGCTATCACTCTGGCCCTCATACTTTTTTTTCCCGAAGTGTGTCCAGAGCAAAACCAGGCAAGGGCACTACCAAAAGCCATGCTGGGATGATCAAGTAAATGCGTGCTTCCTACCATTTGCAGATGTGGGCTCTGCAAACACTCCCTTCTGCAGCCCTGCCTGTCCTACCTGTGGGCTGACTAGTCTTTATCTCGACTTTTTGGAATATCCATGCAGTCTCTGGGGCAGAAACCCTGGTCTAGATAATGGCTTTTGCACTTTTTCACTAGGATACTGTTTTTAACCAAGTAATCCTGATAAGACATTGGTATATCAGTACATTGTACTCTCAAAATACGCAAATATGTACCAAAAATGAAAATTTTAAAATCTAATATTCCTATGTATGGTCAGGAAACATTCCATCAAGAATCAGGGACATGTTTGGTGTAAGGGATCAATACCAGGGTTTCCTCCTGTGAGATGACAGCCCTACCTGCTCTAAACTTTGGCCCCTGTGACAAATTGTTTTTAATATCTGACCATCCCCCACTCCCCCATCCCCTGACATGGATCTCCACCCACTGTGTCAGAGCCCAGAGTTCATACTGCCCTGTCCAGTGCTAGAACATCATAGCACAGGAAGATTTCATTTCAGAACTCTCACTCTAATGGTTGTGGGTGGCAGGCAGGATGGAATCAGTGCAGAGCCTGGGAGGTTAGTGGAGAGAAAAAATGGGGTTTCAAGAGCAGAAATTGGGTGTTAGACTAGGAGAGCATTAGTAGTAGGGAGGGAAGGGAAATCGGTGTGTGGTGTAGGCTGGAGGCTGAAAGAGCTCTGATTTTCATTCTCTCTTTACAGGATTCAACCATGGAGAGCAACAGCCAAGAGACGACCTCGGGAACCTTCTTTGAGACTCTTCAGGAGTTTCTTGAGACCTACGAGGCAGCAGATGCAGCGGTGCCTCAGCCACAGCTCTGTGCTCCTCTGACTGTCCAGAGCCCAGCTGGTCTCCATACGGCCCCCGAGGGCCAGGACATTCTCCATCAGCTCCTTGAGGACACACAGATCCCTGGGCCTCCCGGGTTCCAGGCTCTGGCCGGCCCAAACAAGCACACCCAGAACCAGGCCAGTGCTCTGGATCTGCCTCGTAATGTGCCCAACATCTGTGTGTCTGTGACTGCCCTGGGTCAAGGCAGCGCTCAGGAGCCACCTGCGGACAAGGACAGAGCTCTGGCCTGGCTGCCCGAGGAAGAAATGGAGGTGTCTTTATGGGACCAGTACCTGAGCCGCTCTGCTCAGCGCATCCCCACGGCTGCCTCCCAGATGACTCGGGACACAGACTTGCCGAGCACCTTCAGTGGGGACCAGACCCTAACTGCTGGCTCCACAGGGACTTCTGGAGATGAACAGACCCCAAGTGGAATCAATATGCCCCTCTCTGGCACCCAGGTACTCAATAGGATCCAGACCTTCAGTGGGAACAGGATCCATGGTGTCCAAATCCCATGCGGGGACATGATGTTCTTCACTGGGGACCAGACGCAGAGTGGGAGCCAGATGTCCTTCACTGCACACCAGAATGAAAATGCAGGTGAATGCCTTTTAGTGTGGACAAGTTCATTGAACAGGTAAGGAACCGTACATTTACCAAATTTATATTTGAAAATATGTTCCTGGGGCCTGAGCGATAGCACAGCAGTTAGGGCATTTGCCTTGCACATGGCTAACCCGGTTCAATCCCGGCATCCCAAATGGTCCCCTGAGCACCGTCAAGAGTAAGCTCTGAGTACAGAGCCAAGAGCAACACCTGAGCATTGCCGGGTGTAACCCAAATCGCTGTCTTCCCGTTGTTCATCGATTTGCTCAAGCGAGCCCCAGTAACATCTCCATATGTCCTGTCTCATGCTAGTAGAGCCCGAGGGCATCTGCTTGCTCCAGGACCATAAAGAGCCACAATCCATACTGGAATGAGGTCTATAATTGTTACTGGTATTTGATATATCAAATACAACACGGGTAGCTTGCCAGGCTCTGCCGTGCAAGTAGCATACTCTTGCAGTCATCTCTAAGTCCAGTATTTATTGATGAACCGCACGGCCGCAAGGGCTGCGCGAGCTGGACTGTGATAGGCTGGTCTGCTGGGTGAAGTTCTGACGAGAGAGAATTCCAGATGTAGAAAATGCAGGCATTCAAGGAGTGGGAGGTCGTCTGGCTTGTTGCAAGGCTCTGCTGGGCCGGCAGGCCAGGACTAGAACCCGCCATCTCTCCTGGGCTCCTTGTGAGTGGCTGAGAACAGGGAGAGCAAGTAGCAGCTCTGCCCCATGTCTGTCTCTGGATCAGCATACCTGGGCCCGATTAAAAAGACTGCAGCAGGGTGGATTTCGATGAGCCGAACTGTGATAGGCTGGTCTGCTGGGTGGAGTTCTGACGAGAGAGAAGTCTCTCGTCAGAACCCAAATAGTTAAAAAAATTAAAAAAAGAAGAAGAAATATATTCCATCTGTACTTTTCTAACATTTTTTGGTACACTCTGGAGATTCATGGTCTAATCATTGCTTATTTCTAAGTGATATGGGTTCACTCCTGGTTCTTCTCTGGAGACCATTAGAGTGCCAGGGTTCAACTTCAGGTTAGCTTAGTGCAATGCGAGAGCCCTGCTCACTGTACTATCTTACTGTCATTCCTAATTATTAGATTTTAAGTTATGTGATTCCTATCGCTCTCCACCCATACTATTCAAGAGTGGGTTCAGGTTGCCTACTACACTGGTCACTCTCCTTTCTGAAAGATCACTCTCACTGGATGTGGAGGACACACAGGAGAGAACAGTGCAGAGTCGGAGGACAAGGAAAGAGAACTCTGGGGTGTCAGGCAAGGAAGACATTGGCCCTGGGGGGCTAGGCTAGATAGGACAACATCAGCAGGGGGAAAGCCGGGGCAGAATTGGGTTGAGTTGAGCAGGAGTCTGATTTTCTACCTTTATTTTAGGAGGAGATGTGGCCCACTGCCAGCAATTTCTATCTTCATTGTCTGTGCACCAACATCCACATACAAAGAAGATGAAATTGAGAAATTCTACATGGAATTGGAGGAGTTCTATAAAAAGATCACACCTTCTACAAGATCATAGTCGGTGATTTTAATGCCAAGATAGGACCAAGAAGATAGGCTGAAGAACTCCACATCGGGACCCATGGCCTAGAATAGAACGAACAGGGTGAGAGACTATCTGAGTTCATCATGTCCACCAAGACTATTCATGGGAACTCACAGTTTCAGAAGGCTGAAGCGAAATGTTGGACATGGGAATCTCCTGGCGGACAGTTTCACAATGAAATTGACCACATCATCTTCAATCGACGGTTTTGTCTGACTGATGTTGCTGTCGTCCCCAAATTCCAGACAGGATCGGACCACTGTCTCCTTCGTGGAAAATTCTACTTCCCGCAACAGGGAGAAAAAGCTGCAATGTTTAAGAAGAGAACTCCCAGAACGACAACCAACTGGGAACTCTTTGGCACCATTGTAGCAACATGGGAAGATACCATCATTGATGACATCGATGAAGAATACAACTGACTGGTTCAGCACCTCCATGATTGTGCGAAGAATGCCGAGAGAGAGAAAGACGCCAAAAAGGACGCTTGTCTTCAGAAACTCTTGAGCTCATTTGCCAATGTGGCAAGGCGCGAGCCTCAGGAGACCAAATGCTAACGTCCAAGCTTGCTAAACAGTGCAGAGAAGCGATAAAAGCAGACCTCAAAGACAGAAGAGCAGAAATACTGGAAGATGCAGCAGAAGCCGGGAAAAGTATTCGCACTGCCCGCCTGTCCTTCGCCAACTATAAGACCAAGATGACTGCCCTCCGACGCCTGATGGGTCTATCACATCTTCCAGAAAGGCAATGGAGAAGATTATCCAGGACTTATACTCAAATCTCTTTGATAGCCACATCCACCTGCCCACATACCAAATTCCACAGGATGGATATGTCATTCCCAACGTTCTCCCTTCTGAAATCCGACATGCCATCTAGTCAGTAAAGAAGGGAACAGCACCAGGCCCAGACAAAGTCAGACCCGAACACCTGAAGAATCTGCCCATGGTACTCATCAATACATTAGCTCGGCTCTTCACACGCTACCTGTCCGAATGCAAGGTGCCCTCCCAATGGAAAACCAGCAGGACAGTTCTACTGTTCAAGAAGGGAGACATTCAGGACATCGGCAACTATCGCCCCATCTGCTTGTTGTCTGTCATCTACAAGCTGTTTACACAAGTCATCCTGAACAGGATTAGCAGAACACTAGATGAAGGACAACCATGCGAGCAAGCAGGTTTCCGGAAAGGATTCAGCACAATCGACCATATCCACACAGTAACCAAGCTCATTGAGGTTTGTAGGGAGTACAAGATGCCGCTCTGTCTCACGTTCATTGATTTACAGAAAGCCTTTGATTCTGTGGAGACTGAAGCAGTCATTTAAGCCCTAGTCAAACAGGGTGTTCAAACCCAATACATTAAAACCCTTCATGAGCTGTATTACGGATTCACCACCAGGATCTCACCATTCTACAAAGAAGTGATCATTGATGTCAAAAGAGGGGTTCGACAGGGTGATACCATCTCACCAAAACTCTTCAGTGCCACCCTCGAGAACATCATGAGACAATTAGAATGGGAAGGAATGGGAGTGAAGATAGATGGTCGGCAACTACACCACCTCCGATTCGCTGATGACATCGTTCTAATAACACCAAACATTAGCCAAGCGACACAAATGCTGGCTGACTTTAACCGAGAATGTGGAAAGGTAGGTCTACAGCTGATCACGATCACGATCACGATCTTCCCGTTAATCATCTATTTGCTAGAGCGGGCACCAGTAATATCTCAATATGTCCTGTCACATGCTGTAGAGCCAAGGGCATCGGCTTGGTACAGGAACATAAAGAGCCTCAAACCATTATATTAGGTCACGAGAATGATCTAATATAATTGTTACTGGCATTTGGCATATCAAATACAACACGAGCAGCTTGCTAGGCTTGCCGTGCGGGAGGCATACTCTATAAACACCTCCAAATAAAGCCTTTATTGATGAACCACGCCGCCGCTTGTGGCGCGCGAGCCGGGCTGTGATGGGTTGGTCGGCTGGGTGGAGTTCTGATGAGAGGGAAGTCCAATGTGGAAAATGGCGGCGCTCATGGAGTGGGTGGGGGGTCGTCTGGCTTGTTGTGAGGTTCTGCCGGGGTGGTGGGCCAAGGCTGGAACCCACCATGCCTCCCGACTGCCTCATGAACGGCTGGGCATAGGGAGAGCAAGGAACCGCTCTGCCCCCATGTCTGAGAGTCTCTGGACCAGCATACCTGGGCCGGATTGAGGAAGAAACTGCTCCAGGGTGGGTGTCGATGATCCGGGCTGTGATGGGCTGGTCGGCTGGGTGGAGTTCTGATGAGAGGGAAGTCCAATGTGGAAAATGGCGGCGCTCATGGAGTGGGTGGGGGTCGTCTGGCTTGTTGTGAGGTTCTGCCGGGGTGGTGGGCCAAGGCTGGAACCCACCATGCCTCCCGACTGCCTCATGAACGGCTGGGCATAGGGAGAGCAAGGAACCGCTCTGCCCCATGTCTGAGAGTCTCTGGACCAGCATACCTGGGCCGGATTGAGGAAGAAACTGCTCCAGGGTGGGTGTCGATGATCCGGGCTGTGATGGGCTGGTCGGCTGGGTGGAGTTCTGATGAGAGGGAAGTCCAATGTGGAAAATGGCGGCGCTCATGGAGTGGGTGGGGGGGGGTCGTCTGGCTTGTTGTGAGGTTCTGCCGGGGTGGTGGGCCAAGGCTGGAACCCACCATGCCTCCCGACTGCCTCATGAACGGCTGGGCATAGGGAGAGCAAGGAACCGCTCTGCCCCATGTCTGAGAGTCTCTGGACCAGCATACCTGGGCCGGATTGAGGAAGAAACTGCTCCAGGGTGGGTGTCGATGATCCGGGCTGTGATGGGCTGGTCGGCTGGGTGGAGTTCTGATGAGAGGGAAGTCCAATGTGGAAAATGGCGGCGCTCATGGAGTGGGTGGGGGGTCGTCTGGCTTGTTGTGAGGTTCTGCCGGGGTGGTGGGCCAAGGCTGGAACCCACCATGCCTCCCGACTGCCTCATGAACGGCTGGGCATAGGGAGAGCAAGGAACCGCTCTGCCCCATGTCTGAGAGTCTCTGGACCAGCATACCTGGGCCGGATTGAGGAAGAAACTGCTCCAGGGTGGGTGTCGATGATCCGGGCTGTGATGGGCTGGTCGGTTGGGTGGAGTTCTGATGAGTCTGAATCTGAAGAAAAACTATGTTCATGAGAAATGAACTAGTTCCTGAGGCCCCATTCACTCTCAATGGAACAAACATCTCTAAATGCATCAGAAATGTGTACCTAGGTCGAGAAGTGAACATGATGAATGACCTAAAACCTGAGCTGCGCAGGAGGAAGAGAGCGGCATGGAATGCCTTCAAAGGCATCAAGAAATAGCTAAATGGACAAAGAACCTCCAGCTCCGGGCATATCTCTTCGACTCCACCATTCTCCCTGCAACGTATGCCTCAGAGACCTGGGCCCTACGAAAGCAGGATGAGAATGCTATTCGGGTCTCCCAGAGAGGCATCGAAAGAGTTATGCTTGGAATATCACGTCTCACTCAAGTGAGTGAAGGAATCCTGAGTTGTGACCTCCGTCGCTATTCCAGAATCAGGGAAGCTGTCTCGTTTGCCAAGGCATCGAAAATCAGATGGGCTGGACATGTAATGCGATTTGGAGACAACCGCTGGACTAGAGCCGTTACCGACTGGATCCCACGGGATGTCAAAAGATCATGTGGCCGCCCACCTACAAGATGGTCAGATTTTCTTGTCAAGACCCTGAAGGAACGGTTTGAGGCTCTTCATGTTCCTGAATCAACCAGATGCCATTGGGCTACATTTGCACGTGATAGGGTCCAATGGAAATGTTACTGGCGCCCGCTCGAGCAAATTGATGAATAACAGGATTCAAGTGATCAAGTGATCAAGTGATTTTAGGATTCTACCAGGGAAGGCCACAGCCAAGAGATGAACACAGACACCTTCCCTGAGAATCCTGAAAAGTCTCTTCAGAGAGATCCAGCTGTGCTCCAGCCCCAGCTCTGTGCTCCTCCCACTCCGAAGGATCCAGGGAGCACAATGGAAGCCACTGGTGGGCGGGACATTCTAGATCACCTCCTTAAAGAGCTGCAGATTCCTGGGCCTGACACTTTCCAGGATCAGTGCTGCCCAAATGAGTCAACCCAGACACAGGCAAGAGCTCTGAATCTGCTCCCTACAGGGCCATAATTCCCTGAGTCTCTGGTCCCCCAGCATCAAGACAGCCCAAAGGGGCCAATCGAGGACAGGGACCCTGCTCTGAACCAGCTCCTTGAGGAGCTAATGGAGCTGCCCTCTAGGGGCCAGAGCAGGGAGAAGCTCTGCTCAGAGCAACCCCACAGCATTATCCCAAGTGTCACATGACTGTGACATGCCGAAGTCCTTCAGTGGGGACCCAAGTCTCTCTGGGAGTCAGATAAAGTCATTGGGGGAATGAACAGAACCCTTGTGGGAACCAAATGCCCTACTCTGGGACCCAGGTAATAAAGGGGAGCGCGACGCCCTTTATTGATGCCCAAATGCTGTGGGGAAACCTGATACCCTTCAGTGAGGACCAGACACGAGGTGAGAGCCAGATGTCCTTCACCTCCATCACTGGACAACAGGCTGGAAATGGGACTCAGATGTCTATGGGCATGAACCAGACCTTCCTCGGGAACCAGGTCCCTTAAACAGTTTCCAAGTCTTATGGGTGAACCAGGTGCCATTCAGAGGAACCCATACCATCAATGGAACCTGATAGTGCTTAACGGGGACCAGAACCACTATGGAGTCCAGATGACACCTGTGACAGGGCTCCCGACAAGGACCTTCTTCAGTGACCACAGCTCCACTGGCAGTCAGCCTGTGACTCAAAGTGGCACCCAGAACCTCCTATGGCATCCAGATGGTGTCACAGGTATTGCCACTGCCACAATCAGGTTTCCTCTATACAAATGCTCATTTGGTACAAGGACAATCCCAGAAGCCAAACAATCCCAAGAGTAGAAGTTACCTGATCAACACTGAGGGTCAGAGGTGCTATGTGTGCACTTTCCAGGGCTGTGGGAAAGAGTACACCAGGTTTTCCAAAGTGCAGATCCATGAGCGCATCCACACTGGTAAGTGAGGGACAAAGGACTGGGTGACTTACCTCTATGGCTTTGAAAAGCTTGAGTCAGTTTAGATTTTTGGCCCTCACTAAGACTGTGGCACCTGATGGCCCTTGAGAAGGTTTTTCGATTTAGAAAGATCTCACAGTCGTAGGAGAGTCTAGCTGTGGTCAGCATCAAGTTGGCTGGAATCTTCTGTGGATTGACTTTTGGGTGTTGGGAAGGTGAGTAGGGTTGGTTTGGCGCTTTTGCATGACTTGACCTTGCCTCTAGGGCACACTCACCCCATCTCAGCAGATCCTCCTGTTCTGATTCTCGGGGGTTCTTTGTCTCTCCCCGTCCTCCAGTTTTCCTTTCCTCCAGCTCCTGTTACCTTTCTCCTCCTTCTCCTCATCCACTCCAGTCCGCTCAGGTGCTCCCTCTCCACATGCTCACACTATTTTCTGCTCAGGCCACTCACTCCCTGAGGCATATGTGTCTGTGTCTCTCCCTTCCAGGTGAGAAGCCCTATGTTTGCGACGTGGCTGGGTGCACATGTAGATTCCGCCGCTCTGATGAACTCAGAAGACACAAGCAAACAAATGGGGGGAGAACGTCCTCACCGCTGTCCTCACTGCCACAAGGAGTTTGCCCAAGCTGATCAAGTAAAGCAGTATGCAAGAGTCCACGAAAAATGATCGTCCATGACCTTTAAACCAGTCTCCCAGCTAAGACTTTTCTAGGCAATGCACACTAAGCTATATTTTTTAACGATAATGTTTTGTTGTTTGACTTCCTCTTTACTTTATTTTTATATGAATTGAACCTCACCCTTTGGAGCTCAGGAGACCCTGAGGTTTTGGCAGAGCGGGGCACTCCGCCCTGAGCCCCTGTCTCTTAGGTTACTGGGCTCATTTTATTTATCAGCAGTTGGCAGTTTTATGGAATTTCTTTACAAATTTATATTCGTTAAGTTTATATTCAATTCTATATGATTTAGTTGAACTTCTTAATCATCAACTGTGCGTCGATTTTTGTGAAAATAAAATTAAATATGTATGTAGGAAATTTCAAACATTTTCAAGATCATATTAGGGTGGGGCCTGTTTTATGGTGCCTTGTTGTTGCCTCACTGCCTCGCACATGGTTTAGCCCTGTCGCATTGTTCAGGATCACTCCTGGGGGTGCTCAGGCCATCATATGGCAAAGAGGGGGATGACTTCGCTTTGCCATGTGCAAGGCAAATGCCTTACCTGCTGGGCTACCTCTCATCCATAGATGCTTTACATGATATTATTTATTCTATATGTGTATGAAATTCTTAATTGTATATTTGTATGATATTCTTTATTTTATAGTTAACTTTTTTATCTCCATATTACGAGTTAAGAGGTGGAGGACACATGGTCCCTGCACTGTGAAATGCTCTTTGATGAAAGAAACTCATTTGCAAAAATAGTTGTCTCCTGTCGTTTCTATTACTGTTCGGATATTGTGTCAATGCCAGTTGCCAGGGGGGATACAGGCTCATTATCTCTGTCCTCAGCCCTCTTCTGTTTATGCCCATGGGATTAGGAGGGCTAGAAGGAATAGGGCGGCCTGTGGAACCAGGGTCTGAGACTCAGTGCAAGGCAGAGCTATATCCCTACTTAGCATATCCAGTGCTCAGCACTCTTTCCCTTGCAGGAGCAGGCATGTGTGCAGGGGAGGCCTGTGGCCTTTTCATGAACATGGTGAGGTCTGAGGACCCGGGCCTCCCTCCCTGCTCACAGCTCTGCCCACTTAGGGCTCACTTAGGGCCCACTTAGGGCTCACAGCCCTGCCCACTTAGGGCTAACTGGGAGCTCCATCTAGCACTCAGCTGTGCCTTCCCCTGTTAAGAATATGTGGGAGGGCCGGAGGCGATAGCCCAGCGGGTAGGGCGTTTGCCTTGCCCGGCCGGCTCCAGCCGGCTTGGGTTCGATCCCGGCATCCCATATGGTCCCCTGAGCACCGCCAGGAGTAATTCCTGAGTACAGAGCCAGGAGTAACCCCTGAGCATCGGGTGTGACCCAAAAAAAAAAAAAAAAAAAAAATATGTGGGAAAATTCCCCCCCTCCTCCTGTCCAGTGGTCCTTTTTTTTTCTTTTTGGGTCACACCCGTCGATGCTCAGGGGTTACTCCTGGCTCTGCACTCAGGAATAACTCCTGGCGGTGCGCACGTACCATATGGGATGCCAGGGTTCGAACCGGGCCAGCATTGGCCGGCTGCTTGCAAGGTAAACGCCCTACCAACTTGGATATCGCTCCGACCCCTCCAGTGGTCTCTTTAAGAAATGTTTTCCTTCCACCCACACCCTGAGACAGCACAGATCCGCAGAGATTCCATTTTCCCGTCGTCTTCACTTGGGCCTTTATGAACTTGGAGGCCCCAGAGCTATAGCCCATCTGAGGGACTGACCATTTTTGGTGGTTCACTTTTCATGTTTCACTTGCTTTCTGGAAATAGTAGCTATCTACAAAATAATCTGTGAGCCTTTGCTTTGTGACCCCATTTTTTGAGACTGAAAGTGTCATCAGTGTCCCTAATGTCCCCCTCCTAGGTCACCATCCCCAAAACCTTCCCAACACAAAAGAGAGAATTGGGGCCAGAGAGATAGCACAGCGGGTTTGGCATTTGCCTTGCACATGGCACGGCGGGTTCGATCCCTGGCATCCCATATGGTCCCCGAGCACCACCAGGAGTAATTCCTGAGTGCAGACCCACGAGTAACCCCTGAGCATTGCCGGGTGTGACCCAAAAACAAATAAATAAATAAATAAATGATTTTAAATTCTTTACACCTACATTTAATTTAATTTTCACAAAATATCAATGCACAGTTAATGAATCAGATGTCCTTTTTAAAGCCATGTAAGTGTCACTATCCCTATCACTATCCTCCCATTGATCATCTATTTGCTAGAACCGGCACCACTAATATCTCCATATGTCCTGTCTCATGCTAGTAGAGCCCACGGGCATATATTTGCTCCAGGAACATAAAGAGCCTCAAACCATTATATTAGGTCATGGGAATGAACGAATATAATTGTTACTGGTATTTGCGTATCAAATAAAACAGGACAGCTTGTCAGGCTTGCCATGCAGGTGGCATACCCTTGTAGTCATCTCTAAATATAGCATTTATAGATGAACCACGAGAGAGGCTGTGATAGGCTGTCGCTGGGTGGAGTTCTGATGAGAGGGAAGTCCGGATGTGGAAACTGGCTGCCCGATGGAGTGGGGAGTCATCTGGCTTGTTGGGCGGCCCTGCTGGGGTGGCGGGACAGGGCTAAAACCCTGGCCCTACAAACTTTATTTTCCCTAACAGCTGCATAGTATTCCATTGTATAAAAGTTTCTTTATCTAGCCAACGATTCTCGGGCACTCTGTTTGTTTTCAGATTCTGGCTATTGTGAATAGTACTACTATGAACATAAAAGTGAGAGTTTAGGAATTTTTTACAAGAACACTTATATGTTTTTATGTCTATGTACTCTGGTACATCTATACAATGGAATACTATGCAGCTGTTAGGAAAAATGAAGTTATGAAATTTACCTATAAATGGATGGACATGGACAGGATCATGTTGAGTGAAATTAGTCTAAAGGGAAAAGACAGATATAGAATGACTGTATTTATTTCTATGATATATATGCATATTATGATACCAATATCGCTCTGCTCCATTAGGTGGAAGGGATATTTAAGTCCGGGAAAGTAGGGTGGGAACTCTGTCAGTCAATTGGGTAGTAGGGTGTGAAGTCTGTGTTAGCCACTCAAGAGAGGGATTAAACCAGGGTGTGTGCTTAATCCTAGGTGTGTGGGAAAGAGGATTTAAACAGGGTGTGTGCTTAACGTGTTTAGCTACAGAGGGCCTCTGTTTCCCATTCATTTCTTATCTGGGTCCCAGTGTAGGGCATCTGGTACCCGCACAGGGCCTGTTCACTCCCAGTTGTCTTTTGTCTGACTCTCAGAGAGTCGGGTCCCCACTGAAGGTCTTCAGCATGACACTGTGGTAAGTCACCTGGAGGCAGCAGTGGGGTTGCTCTGTGCAGAGCAGCTCCTGTTCTGGCCCAGAGGGCATCTCCATCAGTTCCTCAAGGATCTGGTCCAGAGTATGGTCCTTGTCCTTGGTTGGCTCCTGTGGGGTGTCTTGATGCTGGGGACCAGAGATTCAGAATTGGGGCCCTGTAGGGGCAGACCCAGAATGCTGGCCTGTGTTGGATGATATTACCTAGCTAGCTGGGACCTTTGCTGTTTAAGCAACTTACAGGTTAAACTATTTACATCTCTTAAGCCAAGGTTCATTCTAATGAGATCTCTCTTCTGTGTAAACACTGATGGAGGGTGTGGGAGTTACAGGAGTTAATTTGACTTTGAATTAATAACTTGAAATATTATTATAACCTCTACTATGATTTCAATGTTATCAAAGTTGGCACAATTCCTCTTAATACCCACTGGTCCCAGCGTAGGACAGTTGAATTTACCAGGAGATCTCACCACCCTGGCTATGTTGCCACTACCTTTAAAGATCAAAGGAGGGGGTCTGGGCGGATAGAACAGTGGGGAAGGCATTAGCCTTGCACGTGGCCCACCCAGATTATAACCCTCTTCACAAATGGCTCCCTCAGAAGACAAGGCAGAAAGAGCAAGTGTCCCAGATGTATCCATCTGGTCAAAACAGCTATCAGACTCTGCTATGAGCGGGAACATTCCAAGACCCACAATGGGGCACCCGATAGAAGTGTTAGCCCCCAAGCCTAGACAAGCTAAGCTTTTCCCCACATATGCCTATTCCTATGGCAAAACATCAAGAGATTAGCAACAACACATACATATTAACACACACAACAGGTAGGAGTAGCCCCTCAGCACTACAGGTTCCGGCCCGTCCCTTTCATTTGCTGGAGCAAAGTCTACTCACCCTTAACAACACCAGGAACTGCGGGGATCAAATCAGGACCTTAGCACTAGGGTTGCCCTACAGTCCTGGAGTTATCGCTAATCTATTTATGTATGGGGAGACTTAATCTACTTACAGGGAGAATGAGACCCTTCACTCTCACAGAGGGCTCAGCCCACTTTGCCACATTTGTTGAACTGGCAGTGGTTCCCACACCCAATGAGCAAGACTCAGTCTCACCTGGAGATAACCACTTTCATGATACCATGACGATTTCTACAGTTTTATATCTTGGCCACCCCAGGATTTTGTGGTCCACTGCCCTAGGTGCTTGACCAGGTGGGATGGGCCGGTAATTTTTAGCTCTTCCTGGTAGTACTGGGCACTACCTGAGGCAGTCTGGTAATGATCAGGACCACCAGGGCCACCCGCAGCACTAAGGCGCCATTAATCTTGGAGGCCTCGGCTCCCAACACATCTTTAGTACCTTTGCTCTATCTCTAACCTCCCTCCTCCATCATTTTCTACTGACCCACACAGCCCTGATGCCTCACACCCATCATTCTCCGTCCTTCCTCTTCTGCAGATTCTGGATGCTCGCTGACACTAACAGTGTTTTTGGGGCATTGGGGACAAGCTACACAGTACTCTGGTTCTCAGAGAGGCTCCAGGAACCCACAGGACAACCAGCGCCCAGCCCCCAACATCTCTACTGGCCCAACCCGAACTGTCCAAGAACAAGGCAAGCACTGGGGATGCTCAGTGGACACAACTCAGAGGACAGCAACCACCCAGGATTCCTTAGTTCCCTCCTCTGGGAGCAGTGGAACCCCATTTCCCAAAGCGGGCTCCGCCATCTGACTTCCTACTCCAGGACCTGGCCTTCCCACCCTGAACTCACAGTTGCACACTCACTGTGTCAGCCAGTGATGCGAGCATCTAGCAGAGAACCTTGCAATGGAAGAGTCTCCTCTGAGCGTGGAGAGCTGATGCTGGTTTGGAATTTTACAGTCGCTGTCCACACCTGAAGAACTGGAGTCCTGTTTAGGTCACTTTGGTCACGCCTCTCTGGGTGTAGCTTGACAAATAAGCAAGGGGACTCTCTTTACCCGTCAGGCACCTAAATTCCATCATTGAGCAGAAATACTTGATTCTCCAAACTAGAAATTCTCGAGAGCATCTACAGTGAGGGAAGTCATTCTCACAGTTTGTCGAATCCCACCAAGTAGAATCTTTTGGTTTGGTTTTGTTTCTTTGACTGCCACACTAGGCCATGCTCAGGAGGAACTCATGGCTCTACTCCGGAATTACTCCTGGAGCAGCTCTGAGGACCAACTGGGATGCTGAGGATGGAACCCGATGGGCCCGTGTGCAAGGCAAGCGCCTCACGCACTGTACTATGCTCCAGCTCCCATCAAGAGAGACTTGTTCGATGGGTGCTGAATGCTGTATGACTGAAAACAAGTCATGAACAGCTTTGGAATTGTGTATCTCAAGGTGATAGAGGAAGTTTTTAACAATTAAATTAAAAATTTAAAAGCTCAATGAGGGGTGGCTATGGATGGGTTCATTGTTGCTGGTCTCTTCTCAAACATGCTCCAGAAAAGTTTCTTTAGTGAGAAAATCTCTATACAGCTTTCCTAACACACAATTCCATAATTCTGTTCCTACAGGAGACAATGAGAGAGAGAAACAGAGAGAGAGAGAGAGAAATTTTCTAACGACTTATAGGGTGGATAAGTGGAGGGTTAAAGAGATTAAAAAGCCTAAGTATGGCAGATCTGGCATTGTGTACACAGATGACCAGGGGCTAGAACCCAACAGGACTGATTATTGCGTGCAGTGCTCGGAGTGAGTACTGAGTACTTCTGACTCTGACCGAAAAATAAAAAGCAACGATTAAGAAATTTAGGGGGCAGAGTCATAACATACAGCAGGTAGGGAGTTTGCTTTGCAACAGTCCAACCCGGGTTTGATCTCCAGCATCCCATATGGTCCCCAAGCACCACAGGTGCAGAAGAAGGGTAACCCCTGAGCATCTCTTGGTGTGACCCAAAAAGAAAAAGAAAAAAAACACTGAAGGGATCCAAAGAGAGTAGAGCGGGTAAGGTGCTTGCCTTATAATCGGCAGGTTCAAACCTAACTATCCCATTGGGTTCCCGAAGTGCCAAGAGTGATTACTGAGTGCAGAGCCAGGAGTTAACAGCAGAGCACAGTCCCAAAACAAAACAAACTCAAACAAAACCAAACCAGGAAATTTGAAGGTGGTAACTGCAGAGTGTAGATTGGTTGCTTTCCCACACCTGTGGTCGTTCATGCTCAATGGTAAGGGCACTTTTACATGTAGTTTCACTGCCAGTGCCCCTCAACTCCCAGAGCCTGTCTCACCCCAGCAGAGACACATGTGAGTAACCCTGACCCCCTTCAAGGTGTCACTCACTGGCTTGGATCCTGCTTTGACAAAGAACCACACCCTGCCCTGCCAGAGGGAAGCTCCTCAGAGCCAGGTCTCTGAGCTGGAGGAGCCTCCTGGGAGCTTCTGAGCCTCCTTTGAAGCCCATGTATGCTGAGAGGTGAGGTTGGCCTGAGGCCAGCGGCTCTGGGCTCCCAGACCTTGGTCCTGCTCTGGGCCACTGATAGGCCTGTGTGGTCACATCTCCCATGGTGGCAAGGTGCACCCTCACTGGGACAGGGATTCATAATGATTGAAATAAAATATTTGGAGGCAGGGGATCACAACGGGCCAACCTAATCCAATCTATGCTGGTGGGAATGTTGTCTGGTTCAACCCCTGTGGAAAACACCATGGAGCGACCTCAGTCAACTTCTGCTTGTACTGCTATCACTGTATCACTGTCCTCCCGTTCATCATTGATTTGCTTGAGCGGGAACCAGTAACATCTCCATATGTCCTCTCTCATGCAAATAGAGCCCAAGGGCACCTGCTTGCTCCAAGAACATAAAGAGCCTCAAACCATTCCATCAGGTCATGGGAATGAGGTCTATAATTGTTACTGGTATTTGCCATAACAAATACTGCTATATGACCCAGCAATTTCACTTCTGGATACCTACCTCCAGGACTTAAAACTATTCATTCAAAAGCATGTGTGCAATCATTATTCATTGCTGCACTTATAAATAGCACTTCTACAGTAGATAAGGAATATCCTTGGTGTCCGATGACGGATAAGTGGATTATGAAGATGTCATGTATAAACATGAGGAATATGCTACATCTGCGGGTGATGCTGAAATCATTCAATTTGCTGCAGCTTGGTTGGAACTGGATGATATTACAGTAAGCGAATAATGTAGTCAGGAAAACAAAGACAAGCACAAGATGATCTCCCAGATCTGTGGGATATAGAATATTGGGTGAAGAATGTATTGCAGTGAAGAGGAGAGGCTGATCAACCTTGATCCCAGAAATAAGGAGTGAAGAAGCTAGAGAAGGAATGAAATTAAGGGGAAGGAAAAGGAAGAGAAAGAGAAGTAATGGGGAGACAGAGTGTTAGTACCACAGGAGGGTGTTTGGCTTGCATTGATCCCCATCATCCCATGTGGTCCCCGAACACTGCCGGGAGGAATTCTTGAGTGCAGAGCTGGGAGTAACCCCTGAGCATCGCTGGGTGTGATCCCCCCCACCAAAAGAAAGAAGTAATGGGTGAACAGGGATTGTAGCTTCAGTCATACTGGTTCTGTGAAGAATGGTATCACCATATATTCAAATACAGGGTCAAAAACTCTGAAAACATGATATCTAAGCTGCAACCACCAGAACTTTGTGATGTGCTTTCAAAGTGACGGGCGGGAGTGTGAAGGAGAGGTGGGGAGAGAAGACGGAAACATGGTGGAGAAAGGTGACACTGGTGGTGGGATTAGTGTTGGAATATTTATGCCTAAAACTAGCTCTCAATTATTTTGTACATCATGGTTATGTAATTAAATAAAAAGTAAAAAAAAAAGATAAAAAATATGCTTTCACATGGACCAGGATGTCTTACCAAAAGTGGAAATTACCACAAACGTGTGGGAGTCAGAGGTTAGGTAAGACAGAGAAGGGATCATGTGCGAATAAATGTTGAAAGGGCTAATGCCAACCTAGAACTGAGCATTGAATACAGGCAAAAAAAACTGCACATGATGGCTTCTAATTGCATGAGTTGCAACCCACAATATGTAAGAGAAGTAAAGAGAGAGAGAGGGAGAGAGAAAATAAATAAAAAAAAAACCTGCCATGGAGGCAGGCTATGGGAGTGGAGAGATATTGGTGGCAGGAAATGGGCACTGGTGGAGGCGGGGTGCTGGAACACTATGTGACCGAAATCTCCAAACACGAACAACGTTGTAATTGTATATCTCACAGTGCTAAAATAAAATATTAATTTTAAAAAATAAGCTTTCAGAAAAGGGAAGAGGAAAAAGAAGAAGAAAATGAGTTTGGTATCCTAAGATTACATACAAAAATTACTTAAAATTCCATTTGCCTTGCTTACAGCTGATGTGGTTTTGATCCCAGATAGACCATATGTTCCCCCAAGACTGCAGAGTGATCCTGGAGCAGAGAGCAGGAGTCAGCCAGACCCTAAGAACCATTGGGTGGTGCCAAAAAGCAACACCAAAAAAAATTAAACATACCAAAATTACTTTAAATGATTTTTTTTGAAAAGCAGGAAAGAATAGAATGTGTTTTTTTTATGTTTTAAAGTATTTTATTATACCACCATGAGATACACAATTACAAAAATGTTCATATTTGGGTTTTGGTCATACAGTGTTCCAGCACCCATCCCTCCACCAGTGCCCATCTCCCACCACCAATGCCCCGGTTCCCTCCCCCTCCCCAAGCCCGACTCCATGGCAGGTTCTTTATAAGAATAGAATGTTTTAACTTCATAGTCGAGACATCTAACGGAATAGGTGGAGCAATTCGCTCTCATGTTTGAGGCCAAGTTGGAGTCACCCCTACCACTGAAATGAACCACACTTTAGAAAAGTTTTAGGAAAAGAAATGAAGATAGAGCTATAATTATTGCAGACAACATTTCAATCAGTATGACTCACTGCCCCAGTGAGACATCACATGCCCACCACTGAAGATGTGCCCACAGTGAGAAATTCAGAGAAGAACCAACGTCAGGAAGCCCAGAGCTACCTGCCGAGGCCAGCCTCACCTCTCAGCCCATTTGGGCCTCATGGGAGGTTAAGAAGTGGCCAGGATGTTCCACCCCTGTAGATACCACTGTGGGTGGTGGGGGGGGACATGGTGTGGTTCTTTTGTCAATACAGGAGCCAAGCCAGGGAAAGAGCCCTGAAAGGGCAGCAGAGTGACTTACCTGTGTGTCTCTTATCTGTTTAGAGCAGCTATGGAATTTGAGGAGTGCAGTAGGAGATTTAGCATGCAAAAGTACCCTTGCACTTGAGAGCAAAATGTGCCCAAGTCTAGAATCACTAATAGACACAGAGATGGGGAAGAGATAGTAACAACAGGGGCCAAGTGAGGCGATTAAGGAGGAAAAGTGCCTGTAAGAGAGGACCATGGTGGAGTGCAGGGAGGGACATGGGTCATTGGTGGTGGGAAATGCACACTGTTGAAGGAACGAGGCCTGGAGCATTATGACTGAAACCCAATCATGAAAACTTTCAGACTGTGTAAACTGTGTATGTCACTGTGATTCAGTTAAAAATAAAACTCAACTTTGAATCACTTTGTAAATCAGCTGCTTTAATACAATAAAGAAAAAAATGTAAAACATTGCTTATAAGTAGCTCGGGGCGGGGGGGGGATGAAACACTACAAGTGTTGAAGTATTCACCTTGCTTGCAGTCACCCCAATCACATGCACTGTCCCTGTGGGAATGGCCACATCCCGATGACACCGTGAACCCAGTCTCATCAGGTTACCCAATGTGCCCCACCAAGTTTGTGCCCCTCCCCGGAAGTCCATTCCACCCACAGGGGAGAGAGAAATGACCCCCTGTGTTAATGCATCCAATGAAAATCCTGACTCCCAGTGGCTGTGATCAGTGTTGAGATGCAGCTGCTTCTCTGAATCCCAAACAATTGGTTGCTTCTATACAGAAGCATGTCTGTGTGCATGTGTGTTTAAGTGAGGTTGTGCATGTGTGTGTGAAATTGAAAAACTGAATAATTACCTCAAAATGATCAGAAAACTAAAAACAGACAAACAACCCTCCCCCAAAAAAAAAAACCCTAAAGATTAAAGATCACAGTAGAGTGTTACTAAATGACTCACTGGTAGAACACACACCTTAAACGTAAGAGGCCTGGTTAGAGTCCCCCACCATTTAAAATTTTGAATCACTGTATCACTGTATCACTGTCTTCCCATATATCATTGATTTGCTCGAGCGGGCACCAGTAACATCTCAATACCTCCTGTCACATGTCAGATAGCCCAAGGGCATCATCCTTCTCCAGGAACATAAAGAGCCTCCTAAAGATTCCATCAGGTCATGGGAATGAGGTCTATAATATAGACCTCAAATAATAATACAAATTTTGAATACAAAATTGTAAACTTCTGAGAAGGAAGAAGAGTAGATAAACTTATAATTGAAAGATATTTACATTTTCCGGGATAGGAATGCCCATATCCGGAAGCAATCAGGAAAAGAATGTTAAGAGACTGAATACAAGCAGGTAGTCAGATGTAGGCTGAACACGCTAGGGCCTTCTCAGAATAGGGGTGGGCAGGTTACAAAAGGACCAGCAGCCCCTCTCACTGCCCACAAACCACATTTCCCATGATAGGAAATTTCCTGCTCTACAACTGAATCTCAGTGACTCGCCACAGCACCAAATCATTCCACTCAAGGAGTGCTGCCATGCACAGCGCTCAGACGTACAGCACCATATCTTAAGTCCTGGCAGAGGGAAAGTAAAGAGAACCATGAAACTCAAATAGCAAAGCCAAAACACAGAAGTTCCAGCACCAACCAGCTCCACAGCCCTCAAACTGGGGATGGTGGGGTCCTGGACTGACACCATTTATATATAAGTACTATCAAAACAGGAATTTCATGGATGTATTTTCTGAAAATTCTTTGTTGTCAATAAAAGTAACGAGCAGTGTAGCCAAAAACACTGACACCGCAGATAATAGGTCGCCTGGGAGAGCCAGCAAGGCTTGTGAAGCCTCTGAAGCCTGCGCACCTGGGGCCCTGCCCATCCTAGCAACAACAACCACTGCAAGGGACATTAAATGCGAGAATGATTTCTGGTTCACTGACAACCAACATGACAGAAACCATTCTGTGCTTGCCAAAAGGGCAGGCATCTGTGGGGATGGAAAACTGGGGACATGGTGGAGGGAAGATCACACTAGTGGTGGGATTGGTGCGGGAACAATAAATGCCTCAAACAGCTTTATAAATCACACTGTATAAATAAAGTTTCGTTTAAAACAGAAAAATTATTATGGACAATATTATTGCAATACTCATATATCCCTGCCCCAGTGAGGGGGCCACGTTCCCACCTCTGGAGATGCACCCACACAACCTGGCAGCCGCCACAGCAGGGCCAGGGTCTGGAAGCCCAGAAACCGCTCCCCCGCCTCAGGTGTGGCTCACCTCTCAGCACACTTGGGCCCCCAGGAGGCCCAGGGGTTTCCAGAGGGTCCCGCCTGTAAAGAACTGGGGTGGGAGGTGGAGTAGGGGGGGGGGGCTGCCCAAAGGCTGGACAGGATGTGATTCTATTTCAATGGGGAGACTATAGTGAAGGGTCCCTGGAGGGGTTCAAATTTTCTCACCTGGGCACCTCTGCTGAGGGCAGAGAGCTCTGGAATTTGAGGGGAGCTAGAGGAAAAGAGCCTGCAGATGCTCTTACACAGAGCGCTAATGAGCCCAAGACTAGGATAGGATGGACTCCTAACTCCAGCAAATTCCTGGGTGTTGTGTTACTTTATTTTATTTATTATTTAATTTTTTTGGTCACACCGGCACGTTCAGGGGTTGCTCCTGTCTCTTCACTCAGGAATTACTCCTGGCAGTGCTTGTGGGACCATATGAATGCCGGGGACCGAACCTGGGTCAGCCTCATGCAAAACAAACGCCCTACCCGCTGTGCTATGGCTCCAGCCCGCTTTATTTTATACTGTAGGTCACACTTGGAACTCCAAGAAAGTCTGGACATTTCCAGGTTCTGAGCAAAAGGAATCACTCCTAGCTGGCTCAAGGACTCATAAGAATCGGATAGGACCACAGTAGGCCATCTGCAAAGAAATTGTAGTGTCTCTCTGACTCCCCTCACACAACTCCCAAAATATGTCTTCATCTCTCAGCCTCAGATTCTGCACCTGAAAAATAACAGCACAAAAACACCTCATGGGTTCTTCTGAGAAGGAACTGTGAGTCTTCCTGAAAACGAGTTCCCTTCGCCTTAGGGTCCCCCAAGTACCGCTATCATGAAAAGTATTTTTTGCTCACTGCAGCTCCTGTTACTGCAGGTGGGCAGCCAGTTACCTGTCAGGGGCCCCATGACACGCCTCCAAATATCTGACCAATCCAATGCGAGCAACCAGAGCCCCCTCCACCCCACCCAGAATCACGTGAAATCAAAGGGCTATAAAAAACCAGAGCAGCGCCCCCAACCCTTTGTGCAGACTTGTCCACTGAAGGGTTGGCAGCACTGCGCTCTCTGGCTCACATGGTGAGTCACTAAATGAACTCGGTTGGGGCGTGGGAGTAGGTCCTGGGATGGTTAGTTGGTGGACACCACTAAGGGCCATGGGGGTTCGACTGTTACAGGAGTAGGGAATTAAGGAGTAATGGATTATTGCTCTTCTCTGGGTTGTATAGTCTGAGCATTCCCCAAGTGCTTGGCCCTGTGCTTGGTCAGTCTCGGGTTGGGGTCCAGGGGAGATTTTGCTGGGTGGGTGGTGGGTGGTTGGATGGATGGATGGATGGATGGATGGATGGATGGACGGACGGATGGATGGATGGATGGATGGACGGAAGGATGGATGGATGGATGGATGGATGGATGGATGGATGGACGGACGGATGGAGCGGAAGGATGGATGGATGGATGGATGATGGACGGACCGGATCGGACGGACGGATAGATGGACAGATGGATGGATGGATGGACGGATAGATGGATGGATGGATGGATGGAGCGGATGGGCGGATGGACGAATGGACGGATGGAGGGAAGGATGGATGGATGGATGAGTGGATGGATGGATGGATGGATGACGGATGGATGGATCGAGGATTGATCGATGGATGGATGGATGGATGGATGGATGGAACGATCGATGGATCGATGGATGGATGGATCGTTGGATGGAATGATGGATGGAACGATGGATGGAATGATGTATGAAACGGTGGATGGATGGAACAATGGAACGATGGATGGATGGATGGATGGATGGAACAATGGAAAGATGGATGGATGGAATGATGGATGGATGGATAACAAGTATAACACCAGTTTATCCATTCTATTTTGCTGGGTGTGACCCATCGTTTACGGTCATTGCAGGACAAACTTAGAAATAAAATCAAAATAAAACTTACCTAATGGGAAGACCCTAAGACGTTACTCCTTGGAGGTGGGACCCCCCCACAGTTCCCTAATGTGGCAGTGGAATACTGCCTCCAGTCTCCCTATAAATATATTAGAGGTGGGGCCCTAGGATCTATCCATGGGACTGTGGACCGATTTGGATGTCTGAGGTCCAGTGTGAACCCAGCAGCTTCTCATAAGTGCTGAGATCGAGTTGTCTTCTCTTCAAAAGTTATTTGGTCAATTTATCTTTTACTAAAAGTTTTCTGTAGTGTCATTTTCTTATAGTATTTGAGACACAGGGAAGAGCCTTAACCAGTAGTACTCAGTGGTTCTACAACTGCCTCCTGTGTGTATGTTTGTGTGTGTTTGTTTTGGGTGAGGGTAGGGCGGGGCTGCTTCCTGTCTCTCAGTATCCTCTGGCATCTAAGAATTCCTGGATTGTTCCCAGAATTCTTGTTGGCACTATATCTTCAGAGTTTTCCATGGCCCCCTGAAAACTTGTTTTTTTTTTATTTTCATTTCTTTTTTCCCTTTCCCTATTTTTTTTTTCTTTTTTGGGTCACAACCCCGATGCTCAGGGGTTATTCCTGGCTCTTCACTCAGGAGTTACTCCTCCAAGTGTTCTGGGCACCATATGGGATGCTGAGATGCCGGGATCAAACCTGGTTCAGCGCATGCAAAGCAAATGCCTTAGTGATGTGCTATCACTATGGCCCCATACCTTTTTTTGAGGGGGGGGGGTTCTTCCACAGTGTGTCCAGGGCAAAAACTATGGAAAGGTACAACCAAAATCCATGCTGGGATGAACAAGGAAATGCTCTCTGAGGTCTGTTGTGACCCAACAGCTTCTTGTACCCGCGCTAATGGTCTTGACGTTGTTTCAACATCTTTAGTTGGTTGGTTTAGCTCTTCCTAAAGTTTTCTGTAGAGTCATTTTCTTATAGTATTTGAGATGCAGCAAAGGGTCATAACTGTGGTGCTGAGTGGTTCTACAAATGCCTCATGTGTGTATGTGTGTATGTTTGTTGAGGCTGGGAGGAGGGGCCGGGGCTGCTTCCTGTCTTTCAGTTTTTTCTGGTCGACTCCATATTCCAGGATTGAACTCAGAATTGTGGTTTTGCGCTATGTCCTTCAGAGATGTCCCTGGCCCATGAAAACTGTTTTCCTCCCTTTGTTTATATTTTTCTTCCCACTTTCTTTTTTATTCCTTATTGTGTCCAGGGCACAAACCAGGCAAGGGCACAGACCAAAAGCCATGGTGAGATAAGCAAAGAATTGCTTTCTCCTGGCCAGGATCGGTTACCACTGACCAGATGCCCCTCCATCAAGGACAGGGACATATTTTCCTCCCTTTTTGCTTTAAAAAAATATGATTTTTGCAATCCAAATTAGGGCCTAACACAGACAAAGCAATTGCTCTACCACTGATCAACTTCCCAGATTTCTGCCATTGGTCATTTTTCATGTTGTGGAGGCCTGTTTGTCCCCCCTCCTTCCTGCCCTCTTAGAGAACCTGGGGAGGTTCAGGCGCCCACAGCACGATGCCCTGACTTGATTTCTAGTCCCTCCTCACAGGGTTGTGCTTATGGTTACACTAACAGTGGGAAATGTTGGCACTAATAATCAGTGCAACCAAATTTATTATCACAAAACTCTTGCTGTGGTCAAATTATAAGTGAACCTATCACAGGAATATGCAGCTGCAGGGAAGCAGCACACTGCCCCTAGTGGGGAAATGGACCCAGTGTCAGACGCCCCCTGGGACTTTGGGAGGTCCAGCACACACTGCCCTGGAAGGCTCCTGGCCAGAGCACACCCCTGAGACTCAGCTCCTGCCTCTGCCTCAGGAAGATGCTTGTGGGGAGGGTCCTGGAAGCTTTGTTTTCCATGATGCGACTCAGGAGGCTCTGGGGGCTCTCATGGGTGGTCTCCAGGAAAAGGTCTTCCTGATAAAGGCACACTGATCTAGTTAGAATGAAATCCTCCACCTCACTGGTAGAACACTGCGTTGTGTGTATGATGTCCTTAGTACACGTCCAGGTTCAGAAAACAACTCTCAAATCAAATTGGGAAGAAAAGAAAAGAGACAAATAAGAACTTCTGCACAACACGCTTCACCTGTCTGGACCTTTTCATCTAGATAAATTGAGACTCATCATGGATTCTTGACTTTGGGATGCTTCTAGAAAGTCTCTGGACTAGCTGGTTGCTGGGCCTATAGGGCATTCACGCACCACCCACACCAGTGTGTGCGGATGTGGGCTCTGCAAATGGTCCATTCTGCAACCCTGCCTGTCCTACCTATGACTGACTAGTCTCTATCGTGACTTTTTGGAATATCCATGTAGTCTGGGGGAGAAACCCTGGTCTAGATATGGTTTTTACACTTTTTCCACTTGGATATTGTTTTTATGTTTTTTTTAATTTTTAAAATATTTTTAACAATTACAAAAATATTCATGTTTGGCTTTTGGCCATACAGTGTTTCAGCACCCATCCCTGCACCAGTGCCCATTTCCCACCACCAATGTCCCCAGTTATCTCCCCCTTCCCCTAGACTGCCTCCGTGGCAGGTTCTCCACCTCTTTTCTCTCTTTCTCTTTTCGTTCTCCTCTCTTTCTCACCTCCCTCTCTCACATGTTGTGGATTGTAATAGACTTTTGACAATTATTGGCACACTGTTTCCTTCCCCTGTCTTACCTAACCTCTGCTCCCACCTATTTGTGACAGTTTCCACCTTTGGCAAGACCTCCTGATCCACGTTTTGCCTGATCTTGGATATTGGTATCATAATATGCATATATATACATAATGTATATATACATAATATGCATATATATGTGCATATATATATCATAGAAATAAATGCAGTCATTCTAGATCTGTCTCACTTCCTACTGGCTAATTTGACTCAACATGATCCTCTCCATGTCCATCCATTTATAGGCAAATTTTATAACTTCATTTTTCCTAACAGCTGCATAATATTCCATTGTGTCAATATACCATAGTTTCTTTATCCAGTCATAATTTTCGGGCACTCTGGATGTTTCCAGATTTTGGCTATTGTGAATAATGCTGCTATGAAAATAAAAGTAGAGATGGTGTTTCTGCTGGGTGTTTTTGGCTTTCCAGGAGTATATTTCCTAGGAGTGGTATGGCTGGGTCAAATGGGAATTCAATTTCTAGTCTTTGGAGGGATGTCCATATTGTTTTCCAAAAATGCAGTACCAGTTTATATTCCCACCAACAATGGATGAATGCTCAGGGGTTATTCCTGGCTCTTCACTCAGGAATTACTCCTTGCAGTGTTTAGGGCACAATATGGGATGCCAAGATGCCAGGATCAAACCTGGTTCAGCGCATGCAAGGCAAATGCCTTACATAATATGCTATCACTCTGGCCCCATACTTTTTTTTTCTGAAATGTGTCCAAAGCAAAACCAGGCAAGGGCACTACCAAAAGCCATGCTGGGATGATCAAGGAAATGTGTGCTTCCTACCATTTGCAGATGTGGGCTCTGCAAACATTCCCTTCTGCAGCCCTGCCTGTCCTACCTGTGGGCTGACTAGTCTTTATCTCGACTTTTTGGAATATTCATGGAGTCTCTGGGGGAGAAACCCTGGTCTATATAATGGCTTTTGCACTTTTTCACTAGGATACTGTTTTTAACCAAGTAATCCTGAAAACACATTGGTATATCAGTACATTGTACTCTGAAATTCTCACAGGTACCAAAAATGAAAATTTTAAAATCTAATATTCCTATATATGGTCAGGAAACATTCCATCAAGAATCAGGGACATGTTGGGTGTAGGGGATCAATACCAGGGTTTCCTCGTGTGAGATGACAGCCCTGTCTGCTCTAAACTTTGGCCCCTGTGACAAATTGTTTTTAATATCTGACCATCCCCCCACACCCCCCATCCCCTGACATGGATCTCCACCCACTGTGTCCAGTGCCCAGAGTTCATGCTGCCCTATCCAGTACTAGAATATTATAGCACAGGAAGATATAATTTCAGGACTCTCACTCTAACTGGATGTGGGTGGCACGCAGGATGGAATCAGTGCAGAGCCTGGGAGGCGTAGTGGAGAGAAAAAATGGGGTTTCAAGAAGAGAAATTGGTTGTTAGAATAGGGAAAGCATCAGTAGTATGTTGGGAAGGGGAATTCGTTGAGTGGGGTAGGCTGGAGGCTGTACAGGCTCTGATTTTCATTCTTTCTTTTCAGGATTCAACCATGGAGAGCAACAGCCAAGAGACAACCACGGGAACCTTCATTGAGACTCTTGAGGGAGTTTCTTGAGACCTACGAGGGCAGCAGTTGCAGCGGTGCCTCCTCCACAACTCTGTGCTCCTCTGACTGCCCAGAGTCCAGCCGGTCTCCATACGGCCCCAAGGGCCAGGACATTCTCCATCAGCTCCTTGAGGAGACACAGATCCCTGGGTTCCAGGCTCTGGCCAGCCCAAACAAGCCAACCCAAAACCAGGCCAGCGCTCTGGATCTGCCTCGTAATGTGCCCAACATCTGTGTGTCTGTGACTGCCCTGACTCAAGGCAGCGCTCAGGAGCCGCCTGCAGACAAGGACAGAGCTCTGGCCTCGCTGCCCGAGGAAGAAATGGAGGTGTCTTTATGGAACCAGTACCTGAGTTCGCTCTGCTCAGCGCATCCCCACGGCTGCCTCGCAGATGACTAGGGACACAGACGTGCCGAGCACCTTCAGTGGGGACCAGACCCTAACCGCAGGTTCCACAGAGACTTCTGGAGATGAACAGACCCCAAGTGGAATCAATATGCCCCTCTCTGGTACCCAGGTACTCAATGGGATCCAGACCTTCAATGGGAACAGGATGCCCATCCATGGTGTCCAAATCCCATGCGTGGACATGACGTTCTTCACTGGGGACGAAACTCAGAGTGGGAGCCAGATGTCCTTCACTGCACACCAGAATGAAAATGCAAGTGAAATGCCTTTTAGTGTGGACACGTTCATTGAACAGGTAATGAACCGTACATTTACCAAATTTATATTTGAAAAATATGTTCCTGGGGCCTGAGCAATAGCACAGCAGGTAGGGCATTTGCCATGCACATGGCTGACCGGTTCAATCCCCGGCATCCCAATTGGTCCGCTGAGCTCTGCCAAGAGTACGTTCTGAGTGCAGAGCCAGGAGCAACCCCTGAGCATTGCCGGGTGTAACCCCAAAGAGTTAAAAAAAATTTAAAAAGAAAGCGAAAAATATATTCCATCTCTACTTTTCTAACATTTTTTGTCAAATTCTGGAGCTTCATGGTCTAATCATAGCTTATTCCTTAGTGCTATGGGTTCACTGCTGGTTCTTCTCTGGAGACCATTAGAGTGCCAGGGTTCAACTTCAAGTTAGCTTAGTGCAATGCGAGAGCCCTGTCACTGTACTATCTTACTGTCATTCCTAATTATTAGATTTTAAGTTATGTGATCCCTGTGGCTCTCCACCCATACTGTTCAAGAGTGGGTTCAGGTTGCCCACTGCACTGGTCACTCTCCTTTCTGAACGGTCACTCTCACTGGATGTGGAGGACACACAGGAGAGAACAGTGCAGAGTCAGAAGACAAGGAAAGAGAACTGTGGGGGGCCAGGCAAGGAAGACATTGGCCCTGGGGGCTAGGCTAAGACAACATCAGCAGGGGGAGGGCCGGGGGGAATTGGGTTGAGTTGAGCAGGAGTCTGATTTTCTACCTTTACTTTAGGATTCTACCAGGGAAGGCCACAGCCAAGAGATGAGCACAGACAAATTTCCTGAGAATCCTGAAGAGTCTCTTCAGTCTCTGCAGGGAGATCCAGCTGTGCTCCAGTCCCAGCTGTGCTCCAGACCCACTCCCGAAGGGTCCAGGGAGCACACAGGAGGCCCCCTGGTGGGCAGGACATCCTGGATCAGCTCCTTAAAGAGGTGCAGATTCCTGGGCCTGACACTTTCAAGGCTCAGTGGGGCCCAAATGAGTCAACCCAGACACAGGCAAGAGCTCTGAATCCGCTCCCTACAGGGCCCCAATTCCCTGAGTCTCTGGTCCCCCAGCATCAAGAGAGCCCACAGGGGCCAATCGAGGACAAGGACCCTGCTCTGGACCAGCTCCTTGAGGAGCTAATGGAGCTGCCCTCTAGGGGCCAGAGCAGGAGCTACTCTGCTCAGAGCAACTCCATAGCTGTCTCCCAAGTGTCACATGACTGTGACATGCCGAAGACCTTCAGTGGGGACAAAAGTCTCTCTGGGAGCCAGATAAAGTCATTGGGGAATGAACAGAACCCATGTGGGAACCAAATGCCCTACTCTGGGACCCAGGCAATAAAGGGAGCCCGACGCCCTTTATTGATGCCCAAATGCTGTGGGGAAACCTGAAACCCTTCAGTGAGGATCAGACACCAAGTGTGAGCCAGATGTCCTTCACCTATATCACTGGACAACAGGATGGAAATGGGACTCAGATGTGTATGGGCATGAACCAGACCTTCAACGGGAACCAGGTCCCCTTAAATAGTTCCCAAGTCTTATGGGTGAACCAGGTGCCATTCAGAGGAACCCATACCATCAATGGGAACCTGATGGTGCTTAACAGGTACCAGAACCACTATGGAGTCCAGATGACGCCTATGACAGGGCTCCCGACAAGGACCTTCTTCAGTGACCACAGCTCCACTGGCAGTCAGCCTGTGACTCAAAGTGGCACCCAGAACCTCTATGGCATCGAGATGGTGCCACAGGTATTGCCACTGCCACAATCAGGTTTCCTCTATACAAATGCTCATTTGGTACAAGGACAATCCCAGAAGCCAAACAATCCCAAGAGCAGAAGTTACCTGATCAACACTGAGGGTCAGAGGCGCTATGTGTGCACTTTCCAGGGCTGTGGGAAAGAGTACACCAGGTTTTCCAAAGTGCAGATCCATGAGCACATCCACACTGGTAAGTGAGGGACAAGGGACTGGGTGACTTACCTCTGTCACTGTCACTGTCACTGTCTTCCGATCATCATCGATTTGCTCAAGCGGGCCCCAGTAACATCTCCATGTATCCTGTCTCATGCTAGTAGAGCCCAAGGCATCTGCTTGCCCAGGAAAATAAAGAGCCTCAATCAATTCCCGGAATGAGGTCTATAATTGTTACTGGTATTTGGCATATATATCAAATACAACACCGGGTAGCTTGCCAGTCTCTGCCGTGCAGGTAGCATACTCTTGTAGGCATCTCTAAGTCCAGCATTTATTGATGAACCATGCGGCGGCAAGCGGCCGCGTGACCCGGCGCTGATAGGCTGGTCTTCTGGGTGGAGGTCTGATGAGAGAGAAGTCCGGATGTGGAAAATGGATGCCCTCATGGAGTTGGGGGGTCTCCCTGTGACCAGCTCGCTCACGAGGCCCCCCGGGAGGGATAGTGGGTTCTAGCCCTGGCCCACCACCCCAGCAGGGCCTCCCAACAAGCCAGACTTACCTCTTTGGCTTTGAAAAGCTTGAGTCAGTTTAGATTGATGGCCCTCACTAAGACTGTGGCACCAGATGGCCCTAGAGAAGGTTTTTCGATTTAGAAAGGTCGCACAGTCGTAGGGAGACTCTAGCTGTGGTCAGCATGACGCTAGATGGAATCTTCTGTGGATTGACTGTGGGTGTTGGGAAGGTGTGGAGGGTGAGTTTGGCCCTTTTGCATGACCTGACCTTGTCTCTAGGGCACACTCACCCCATCTCAGCAGATCCTCCTGCTCTGACTCTCGGGGGTTCTTTGTCTGCACCCCCTCCTCCAGTTTTCCTTTCCTCAGCTCCTGTTGCCTTTCTTCTCCCTCTCCTCATCCCCTCCAGTCCGCTCACGTGCTCCCTCTCCACATGCTCACACTATTTTCTGCTCCAGGCCACTCACTCCTCAGGCATAACAAGTGTCTGTGTCTCTCCCTTCCAGGCGAGAGGCTCTATATTTTCGTCGTGGCTGGATGCACATGGAGATTCTGCCGCTCTGATGAACTCAGAAGACACAAGAAAACACACACGGGTGAACGTCCTCACCGCTGTCCTCACTGCCACAAGGAGTTCGTCCGAGCTGATCATGTGAAGCAGCATGCAAAAGTCCACGAAAAATAATCGTCCACGAACTTTAAACCAGTCTCCCAGCTAAGACATTTCTTGGCAATGCACACTGAGCTATATTTTTTAAAGATAATGTTTTGTTGTTTGACTTCCTCTTTACTTTGTTTATATATGAATTGTGCCTGACCTTTTGGTGCTCAGGAGACCCTGAGGTTTTGGCAGAGCGGGGCACTCCGCCCCTGAGCCCTGTCTCTTATGTTACTCGGCTCATTTTATTTATCAGCAGTTGGCAGTTTTATGGAATTTTTTTACAAATTTATATTCCTTAAGTTTATATTCAATTCTATATGATTTACTTGAACTTCTGAATCATCAACTGTACATCGATTTTTTGTGAAAATAAAATTAAATATGTATGTAGGGAATTTCAAATATTTTCAAGATCATTTTAGGGTGGGGCCAGTTTTATGGTGCCTTGTTGTTGCCTCACTGCCTTGCACATGGTTTACCCCTGTGGCATTGTTCAGGAATCACTCCTGGGCGTGCTCAGGCCATCATATGGCAAGAGGGGATGACTTCGCTTTGCCATGTGCAAGGCAAATGCCTTACCTGCTGGGCTACCTCTCATCCATAGATGCTTTACATGATATTATTTATTCTATATGTGTATGAGTGTATGAAATTCTTAATTGTATATTTGTATAATATTCTTTATTTTATAGTTAACTTTTGTATCTCCATGTTACAAGTTAAGAGGTGGAGGACCCATGGTCCCTGCACTGTGAAATGCTCTTTGATGAAATAAACTCATTTGCAAAAATAGTTGTCTCCTGTCGTTTTTATTACTGTTAGGATATGTGCCAATGCCAGTTGCCAGGGGATACTGGCTCATTATCTCTGGCCTCAGCCCTCTTCTGTTTATGCCCATGGGGTTAGGAGGGCTAGAGGGACTAGGGTGGCCTGTGGAACCAGGGTCTGAGACTGCGTGCAACTTAGCATATCTGGTGCTCAACACTCTCTCCCTCGCAGGAGCAGGCATGTGTGCAGGGGAGGCCTGTGGCCTTTTCATGAACATGGTGAGGTCTGAGGACCCGGGCCTCCCTCCTGCTCACAGCCCTGCCCACTTAGGGCTCACTTAGGGCCCACTTAGCGGCTCACAGCCCTGCCCACTTAGGGTTAACTGGGAGCTCCATCTAGCAATCAGCTGTGCCTTCCCCTGTTAAGAATGTGTGGGAAAATTCCCCCCCACTCCTCCTTTCCAGTGGTCCATTTTTTTTTTTTCTTTATGGGTCACACCCGGCGATGCTCTGCACTCAGGAATTATTCCCGGCCTTGCTCAGCGGACCATATGGGATGCCGGGGGATAGAACCTGGGCGGCAAGGGCCGGCTGCGTGCAAGGCAAACGCCCTACCCGCTGGGCTATCGCTCCGGCCCTCCAGTGGTCCTTTTAAGAAATGTTTTCCTTCCACCCACACCCTGAGACAGCACAGATCCGCAGAGATTCCATTTTCCTGTAGTCTTCACTTGGGCCTTTATGAACTTGGAGGCCCCAGAGCTATAGCCCATCTGAGGGACTGACCATTTTTGGTGGTTCACTTTTCATGTTTCTCTTGCTTTCTAGGAAATAGTAGCTATCTACAAAATAATCTGTGAGCCTTTGCTTTGTGACCCCATTTTTTTGAGACTGCAAGTGTCATCAGTGTCCCTAATGTCCCCCCTCCTAGGTCACCATCCAAAAACCTTCCCAACACAAAAGAAAGAATTGGGGCCAGAGAGATAGCACAGTGGGTTCGGCATTTGCCTTGCACATGGTCGACGCGGGTTCGATCCCTGGCATCCCATATGGTCTCCCGAGCACCACCAGGAGTAATTCCTGAGTGCAGAGCCATGAGTAAACCCTGAGCATTGCCAGGTGTGACCCAAAAACAAACAAACAAACAAATAAACAAATAAATAAATATAAAAATGGTTTTAAATTCTTTACATCTACATTTAATTTAATTTTCACAAAAAAAAATCAATGCACAGTTCATGAATCAGATGTTCCTTTAAAGCCATGTAAGTGTCACTATAACTATCACTATCCTCCCATTGATCATCTATTTGCTAGAACAGGCACCAGTAATATCTCCATATGCCCTGTCCCATGCTAGTTGAGCCCAAGGGCATCTATTTGCTCCAGGAACATAAAGAGCCTCAAACCATTATATTAGGTCATAGGAATGAAAGAATATAATTGTTACTGGTATTTGCATATCAAATAAAACAGGGCAGCTTGCCAGACTTGCCATACAGGTGGCATTCCCTTGTAGTCACCTCTAAATATAGCATTTATAGATGAACCACGAGAGAGGCTGTGATAGGCTGTCTCTGGGTGGAGTTCTGATAAGAGGGACGTCCGGATGTGGAAACTGTCCGCCCGATGGAGTTGGGGGGGTCATCTGGCTTGTTGTGCGGCTCTGCTGGGGGGCCAGGGCTAGAACCCTGGCCCTAAAAACTTCATTTTTCTAAAAGCTGAATAGTATTCCATTGTATAAAAGTTTCTTTATCCAGCAACAATTCTCGTGCACTCTGGTTGTTTTCAGATTCTGGCTATTGTGAATAGTATTGCTATGAACATAAAAGTGAGTTTATGTATTTTTTACAGGAACACTTATATGTCTGTATTTTGGTACATCTATACAATGGAATACTATGCAGCTGTTAGGAAAAATGAAGTTATGAAATTTACCTATAAATGGATGGACAAGGAGAGGATCATGTTGAGTGAAATTAGTCTGAAGGGAAAAGGCAGATATAGAATGACTGTATTTATTTCTATGATATATATATATATATATGCATATTATGATACTAATATCACTCTGCTCCATTAGGTGGAAGGGATATTTAAGTCCAGGAAAGTAGGGTGGGAACTCTGTCAGTCAATTGGGTAGTAGGGTGTGAAGTCTGTGTTAGCCACTCAAGAGAGGGATTAAACCAGGGTGTGTGCTTAATCCTAGGTGTGTGGGAAAGAGGATTTAAACAGGGTGTGTGCTTAACGTGTTTAGCTACAGAGGGCCTCTGTTTCCCATTCATTTCTTATCTGGGTCCCAGTGTAGGGCATCTGGTACCCGCACAGGGTCTGTTCACTCCCAGTGGTCTTTTGTCTGACTCTCAGAGAGTCGGGTCCCCACTGAAGGTCTTCAGCATGACACTGTGGTGAGTCACCTGGGAGGCAGCGGTGGGGTTGCTCTGTGCAGAGCAGCTCCTGTTCTGGACCCTAGGGGGGCATCTCTATTAGTTCCTCAAGGATCTGGTCCAGAGTATGGTCCTTGTCCTTGGTTGGCTCCTGTGGGGGTGTCTTGATGCTGGGGGACCAGAGATTCAGAATTGGGGCCCTGTAGGGGCAGACCCAGAATGCTCGCCTATGTTGGATGATATTACCTAGCTAGCTGGGATCTTTGTTGTTTAAGCAACTTACTGGTTGAACTATTTACATCTCTTAATCCAGGGTTCATGCTAATGAGATCTCTCTTCTGTGTAAACACTGATGGAGGATGTGGCAGTTACAGGAGTTAATTTGACTTTGAATTAATAACTTGAAATATTATTATAACCTCTACTATGATTTCAATGTTATCAAGGTTGGGCACAATTCCTCTTAATACCCACTGGTACCAGAGTAGGACAGTTGAATTTAACAGGAGATCTCACCACCCTAGCTATGTTGACACTACCTTTAAAGATCAAAGGAGGGGGTCTGGAGGGATGGAGCAGTGGGGAGGGCGTTACCCTTGCAAGTGGCCCACCCAGATTAGATTTCTAGCATCTGATGTGGTCCCCTGAGCCCCGCCAGGAGTAATTCCTGAATGAAAAGCTGAGTAACCCCTGAGCATCACTGGGTGTGACTCAAAAAGCAAAAAAAAAAAAAGATCAAAGGAGGGATCACACTAGTTTGCCCTCCAGCAGGGGAGCATGACCCTTCCACTAAACAGAGGACAAGACACTCAGAATCACCCTGGTGCAGAGTAGAAATAAAAAGGACCTTATGGGTACCATCTAGATTCCATGAAGTCCACGACTAAGATGTGTTTCTCCCCTTGAATATATATCCCTAAAAATGTATTTGTTTATACCAGCCTCTCCTCTCTCTCTCTCTCTCTCTCTCTCTCTCTCTCAGTGTTTTGACATAGAGATCATAAGAGATAATCTCCGAGGAAGACACTAGGCCCTGACATAATCATTTGTTCAGACCTGAAACAAGTGTAGCTCCAGCCTGCATCTTGTAGCTGTAGCTTCTGCACCCTCCAAGTTCACAGTGGCTGAGAAATATGCTTCAGATGTTACAAAATATTGAAACTGCAAATTTATGCTTAGTTTTGGTAGGATGGTGAGTAACAATATTTTTTACAGACCACATGGAAGTGGGGCTGGAGGCGATAGCACAGCGGGTAGGGCATTTGCATTACATGCGGCCAACCAGGATCTATCCCAGGCATCCCATATAGTCCCCTGAGCACCTCCAGGGGTAATTCCCGAGTGAGAGCCAGGAGTAACCCCTGAGCATTGCGGGTGTAGACCAGGACAGACGGACCGGACGGACTGGACTTCACGGGACAAGATTGGAGGGACAGATGGATAAGGGCAGCCCACCTGGAAGTGGCTAGTGTGGTGGACATATTAACCCACAATGATACAATACGCAAAATAAAAGACAGAATGTCGCTCTGTGATGAAGAATAGTCTTAGCTCGAAGATGCAGCTGTTGGTGTCATAGTTGGACAAACATCATATGTGTAGTTTTGCGTGCTCCTTTAAGTGATCAGATCAGGCAAAATCCTTGCCACACTTAACACAAAGGTACAGACGTTCTCCGGTGTGTTTTTCTCTTCTGTCTGTTGAGTTCATCAGAATGGGGGATTTCCACACCCAGCCCTCCCCATCGTAAACGTAAGGCTTGTCTCCTAGACCAGGAAGAGAGAGATGGAGAGAGAGAGAGAATTATTATTCTTAGAGGTAGCATGGGAAAGGGAAGGGAAAGAAAGGGGCAGAAGAGGCGTGAGCATATGTACAGGGAGCACCTGAGCACTGACTGAAGGGTGTGTTGCAACAGAGGAAGACACAGGAGGCATGAGCTGGAGGAAGAGAAACCTGGAGGAGGGGAAGGGAGACCAAGAACGCTCAGACTCACAGGTATGAGAAAGCTGTTGAGGGAGGAGCTGACCGTTGATCCAAAATGGAGGATCATGTGGGAGAGACAAGGTGAAGACCATCCAGGGACAAACAAGTCTTTCCACATTTTCCCAGACACCCCACAAACAACTCCACCAGCCAGCTTGATTCTGGCCACCGAAACGCTGCCCACCAAAGCACATGCCCCTCACTTTCTACTTGCTGACCTCCTCTACAACCATCAGGGGATCCAAGCACAAAAGGAGGAGGGACAATCTGAACCAAGTCAAACTTTCAAAAGGCATAACTGTCTGTCACCCTGTCCAAATATCTTGGTTGTAGCAATGACACGTCCTGTTGCACCCTCTGGATGCCATAGTAAGATTGGTTATCAATTTGAATCAGGGACTGGCTGCCAGTTAATGTTTGGTCAACGGAGAAGTTCATTGTCTGGTACCCTGTCAATTGTGTTGTCTGGCCTCCACAGTGGGTCGGGTTCCTGTTTATCAGCATCTGGTTCCCATTGATGATCTGGTCCCCTCTGAAGGGATCCTGGATGCCATATATGCTACGGGTAGTAGCTAAAGACAATTGGTTACAGTATAATGAATGGTCCTCACTTAAGGGCATTTCACTTGTGTTTAGAGTCCAATGTCCAGAGAAGACCATCAGGCCTCCACTTTGTTTCTGGTCCCTGTTGGAAAGAGTCTGGCTCCAGTCTCCTAGCTGGGCTAAGGTAAGTGCAATCTGACTTCTCAAGTTTTGGTATCAGTGTAGGTCACCTGGTGATTTAAGGACTGCTCCCAACTGAAGGGTCTCTGGTTCCCATTCATTATCTGGGAGCCAATGAAGGCTCTCTGGTGCCCCTGTTGGATTTGGGCTTGCATGAAGGGTGTCTGGCTCCTATTTGGGGTCCTATAACCCCCAGAGATCATTGAAGTTCCCATAGGCAGGGTCTGAGCATCTCTAGAGACCATTGAGGGTTCCCCAGGTAGGGTCAGGTCCCCACTAAAGGTCGTCAGCATGTCACTTTCATGTGTCACCTGGTATGCAGCGGTGGGGTTCCTCTGAGCATAGCAGCTCATGCTCTGGTGCCAGGAGGCATCTCCATTAGCTCCTCAAGGAGCTGGTCCAGAGCAGGGTCCTTGTCCTCGGTTGGCTCCAGTGGGCTGTCTTGATGCCCTGGAACCAGAGACTCAGGGAATTGGGGCCCTGCAGGGAGCAAATACAGAGCTCTCACCTGTGTCTGGATTGGCTCCTTTGCACTGCACTGAGCCCGGAGAGTGTAGAACTCATCTAGGTTGCCCTGCCCATAGGGGGCCTGCCATGTGCTTTCCGCACCCTGGGGAGTTGGAGTAGCACAAAGTCTGGGCTGAGGCACAGCTGGACCTTCTGCCTCATAGGTCTGCAGAGAGGGCACACATTTCTCATGCAACAGGTCTGTGGTCATCTCTTGTCTGTTGTTTTCCATGGTGGAATACTGAAAGGGGGAAGAAATGTAGAAATTAGAAACCTGCTCAGTTCCAACCCAATTCTGCTTACCCTCTCCTCAATCCTGCTGATGGTCTCCTAGCCTAGCCACCATCTTCCTTGCCTGACATCCCACAGTTCTTTCTTCACTGTCCTCCTGGAATCTCTACTGATTCCATCCAGTATCACTGTATCACTGTCTTCCCGTTCATCGTCGATTTGCTCGAGCGGGCCCCAGTAACATCTCCATATTTCCTGTCTCATGCTAGTAGAGCCCAAGGCATCTGCTTGCTCCAGTAACATAAAGAGCCTCAATCCATTCCAGAATGAGGTCTATAATTGTTACTGGTATTTGCCTATATATCAAATACAACACGGGTAGTTGCCAGGCTCTGCCGTGCAGGTAGCATACTCTTGTAGGCATCTCTAAGTCCAGCATTTATTGATGAACCATGCAGCCGCAAAGCGGTTTCCGAACCGGGCGCTGATAGGCTGGTCTGCTGGGTGGAGGTCTGATGAGAGAAGTCCGGATGTGGAAAATGGAGGCCCTCATGGATTGGGGGTCGTCTGGCTTGTTGCAAGGGTCTGCTTGGATGGTGGGCCAGGGCTAGAACCCACCATTCCTCCCGGGCGCCTCGTGAGCGGCTGGTCACAGGGAGAGCCAGTAGCAGCTCTGCCCCATGTCTGCGAGTTTATCCAGTATGTCTGGATAAAATTAGTAGAGATTTTAACAAATGGAGAAGTTACTGGTGCCCGCTCGAGCAAATCGATGAACAATGAGAAGACAATTGACTAAGTGTCTAACACCTTCAACAAAAGTCAGATCAGAATAGATCAAAGATCTCAATATTGGGTCTGGAGTGATAGTTCAGCAGGTAGAGCATTTGCCTTGCATGCAGCTGACCCAGTTTCAATCCCCAGCATCCCATATAGTCTCCAGCACTGCAAGGAGTAGTTCCAGAGTGCAGAGCCAGGAGTTACCTCTTAGCATCTCTGGGTGAACACAAAAAAGGAAAAAAAATAAAGATCTCAATATCAGACCTTAATCCATAAAGTACATCAAAGAAAGTATAGGAAAAAAGCCTCCACGATAGTAAAGCTAAAGTCGTCTTCAGAAATGGAAACAACTAACAAAGCCAATGGAAGCAAAGATAAATATATACTATATATATATATATATATATATATATATATATATATATATATATATATATATTTAGTGAAAAGTTTCTTCACCTCAAATGAAACAGTGACCAAGATACAAAGACAGTCCACAGAGTGGGAAAAATATTCCCTCAATACCTATCTCATATGGGGTTAATAATCCAGGATATATCGACACTGGTAGAACTTTACAAGAAGAAAACAGCCAACCCCATCAAGAAATAGGGAGAAGAAATGCACAGAAATTTCGGCAAGGAAGAAATTCGAATGGTCAAAAGGCACATGAAAAAAATGTTCATTATCACTAATCATCAGAGAGATGTGAATCAAAACAATGAGATATCACCTCACACCACAGAGAGTGGCCCATATCCAAAAGGGTAAAAACAAGTGCTGGCATGGATGCGGGAAAAAGGGGACTCTCATCCATTGTTGGTGGGATTGTCGACTGGTACAACCTTTCTGGAAAACAAAATGGACATTTCTCCAAAGACTAGAAATTGAGCTCCCTTTTGACCCAGTCATACCACTCCTGGGAATATACCCTGGGAAGCCAAAAACACGCAGCGGAAACACCATCCCTATTTTTATTTTCATAGTAGTACTATTCACAAGCCAGAATCTGGAAACAACCAGTATGCCCGAGAACTGGACAAAAGAACCAAAGTTACTTCTACACAATGGAATACTATGTAGCTGTTAGGAAAAATGAAGTTATGAAATTTGCCTATAAATGGATGGACATGAGAGGATCATGTTGAATGAAATTAGTCAGAAGGAAAAAGACAGATATAGAATGACTGCATTTATATGCATAACATAAATATATATATACATATTATGATACCAATATCCAAGGTCAGGCGAAACATGGATCAGGAGGTCATGTCAAGGGTGGAAATTACCACAAACATGTGGAAGTCAGAGGCTAGGTAAGACAGAGAAGGTAACAATGTGCTAATAATTGTCGAAAGAGTTAATACTAACCTAGAACTGAGCATTAAATACAGGCAAAAAGTTATACATGATAACCTCTAAGTGTAGGTATTACAATCCACAATATGTAAGAGAAGGAAGAGAGAGACAGACGGAGAGAGAGAGTGGGGAGAGAGGGAAGGAAGGAGGGAGGGAGGAAGGGAAGGAGGGAGGGGAGGGAAGGAGGGAGGGAGGAAGGGAAGGAGGGAGGAGGGAAGGAGCAAGGGAGGGAGGGAGAAAGAGAGAAAAGAGATAAAGAACCTGCCATAAAGGCAGGCTAGGGACGGGGGAGGGAATCGGGCACATTGGTGGTGGGAAATGGGCACTAGTGGAGGGATGGGTGCTGGAACACTGTGTGACTGAAACCCCCAAACATGAACAACTTTGAAATTGTACATCTCACGGTGGTATAATAAAATATTAATTTAAATTTTAAAATATAAAATAAATTTTTTAAAAGTTTTTTTTTAAAAAATAGACCTTGAACAATACTAGAAATGACATAAAAACAAAAAGGAAAAATCCAATCTTGTTATATGTTGCTGGGTGTGACTGAAAAAGTAAAAAAAAAAAAAAAAAAGCAGACATTTTCCCTGGAGACTTTCCTGGGTATCCCTACTATTTGTAGCTTCCTGGGTTATATCATGGAAAACGAAGCTTCCAAAACCCTCTTCACAGATGGCTCCCTCAGAACCCGAGGCTGGAAGAGCAAATGTCCCAGATGAATCCATCTGGTCAAAACAGCTCTCAGACTCTGCTGTGTGTGGGAACATTCCAAGACCCCCAATGGGGCACCCAGTAGAAGTGTTAGACCCCAAGCCTAGACAAGCTAAGCTTTTCCCCCACATAGGCCTATTCCTATGGCAAAGCATCGCAAGAGATTAGCAACAACACACACACATAACACACTCACCAGGTAGGAGTAGCCCCTCAGCACTACAGGTTCCGGCCCATCCCTTTCATTTGCTGGAGCAAAAGTCTACTCACCCTTAACAACACCATGAACTGCGGGGATCAAATCAGGACCTTAGCACTAGGGCTGCCCTACAGTCCTGGAGTTATCGCTAATCTATTTATGTATGGGGAGACTTAATCTACTTACAGGGAGAATGAGACCCTTCACTCTCACAGAGGGCTCAGCCCACTTTGCCACATTTCTGGAACTGGCAGTGGTCCCCACACCCAATGAGCAAGACTCAGTCTCACCTGGAGATAACCACTTTCGTGATACCATGATCATTTCTACGGTTTTACATCTTGGCCACCCCAGGATTTTGTGGTCCACTGCCCTAGGTGCTTGACCAGGTGGGATGGGCAGGTAATTTTTGGCTCTTCCTGGTGGTACTGGGCACTACCTGAGGCAGTCTGGTAATGATCAGGACCACCAGGGCCACCCCAGCACTAAGGCGCCATTAATCTTGGAGGCCTCGGCTCCCAACACATCTTCAGTTCCTTTGCTCTATCCCTAACCTCCCTCCTCCATCATTTTCTACTGACCCACACAGCCCTGATGCCTCTCACCCATCAGCTCTCCGTCCTTCCTCTTCTGCAGATTCTGGATGCTCGCTGACAGTAACAGTGTTTCGGGGGCATTGGGGACCAGCCACACAGTACTCTGGTTCTCAGAGAGGCTCCAGGAACCCACAGGACAACCAGCGCCCAGCCCCCAACATCTCTACTGGCCCACCCGAACTGTCCAAGAACAAGGCAAGCACTGGGGATGCTCAGTGGACACAACTCAGAGGACAGCAACCACCCAGGATTTCTTAGTTCCCTCCTCTGGGAGCAGTGGGACCCCATTTCCCAAGCGGACTCCGCCATCTGACTTCCTACTCCAGGACCTGGCCTTCCCACCCTGAACTCACAGTTGCACACTCACCGTGTCAGCCAGTGATGCAAGCACCTAGCAGAGAACCTTTGCAGTGGAAGAGTCTCCTCTGAGCATGGAGAGCTGATGCTGGTTTGGAATTTTATAGTCCCTGTCCACACCTGAAGAACAGGCATCCTGTTTACGTCACTTGGTCACGCCTCTCTGGGTGCAGCTTGACAAATAAGCAAGGGGACTCTCTTTACCCGCCAGGCACCTAAATTCCATCATTGAGCAGAAATACTTGATTTTCCGAACTAGAAATTCTCGAGAGCATCTAGTGAGGGAAGTCATTCTCACAGTTTGTCGAATCCCACCAAGTAGAATCTTTTGGTTTGGTTTTATTTCTTTGGCTGCCACACTTGGCCATGCTCAGGAGGAACTCATGGCTCTACTCGGAATTACTCCTGGAGCAGCTCTGAGGACCACCTGGGATGCTGAGGATGGAACCCGATGGGCCCGTGTGCAAGGCAAGCGCCTCACGCACTGTACTATGCTCCAGCTCCCATCAAGAGAGATTTGTTCGATGGGAGCTGAATGCTGTATGACTGAAAACAAGTCATGAACAGCTTTGGAATTGTGTATCTCATGGTGATAGAGGAAGTTTTAACAATTAAATTAAAAATTTAAAAGCTGAATGAGGGGTGGCTATGGATGTGTTCATTGTTGCTGGTCTCTTCTCAAACATGCTCCAGAAAAGTTTCTTTAGTGAGAAAATCTCTATACAGCTGTCCTTACACACAATTCCACAATTCTGTTCCTACAGGAGACAATGAGAGAGAGAAAAAAGAGAGAGAGTGAGAGAGAGAGAGAAATTTTAAAACAACTTATAGGGTGGATAAGTGGAGGGTTAAAGAGATTAAAAAGCCTAAGTATGGCAGCTCTGGAATTGTGTTCACAGATGACCAGGGGGCCAGAACCCCACAGGACTGATTACTGCCAGCAGAGCTCGGAGTGAGTACTGAGTACTTCTGACTCTGACCGAAAAATAAAAAAGCAACGATTAAGAAATTTAGGGGGGCAGAGTCATAACATACAGCAGGTAGGGAGTTTGCTTTGCAACAGTCCAACCCGGGTTTGATCTCCAGCATCCCATATGGTCCCCAAGCACCACAAGTGCAGAAGAAGGGGTAACCCCTGAGCATCTCTTGGTGTGACCCAAAAAAAAAAGAAAAAAAAAACGCTGAAGGGATCCAAAGAGAGTAGAGCGGGTAAGGTGCTTGCCTTATAATCGGCAGGTTCAATCCTAACCATCCCAGTTGGTTCCCAAAGCGCCAAGAGTGATTACTGAGTGGAGAGCCAGGAGTTAACAGCTGAGCACAGTCCCAAAACAAAACAAACTCAAACAAAATCAAACCAGGAAATCTGAAGGTGGTAAGTGCAGATTGTAGGTTGGTTGCTTTCCCCACACCTGTGGTCGTTCGTGCTCAATGGTAAGGGCACTTTTTACATGTAGTTTCGCTGCCAGCACCCCTCAACTCCCAGAGCCTGTTTCACCCCAGAGAGACACATGTGAGTAACCCTGACCCCCTTCAAGGTGTCACTCACTGGCTTGGATCCTGCTTTGACAAAGAACCACACCCTGCCCTGCCAGAGGGAAGCTCCTCGGAGCCAGGTCTCTGAGCTGGAGGAGCCTCCTGGGAGCTTCTGAGCCTCCTTTGAAGCCCATGTGTGCTGAGAGGTGAGGTTGTCCTGAGGCCAGCGGCTCTGGGCTCCCCAGACCTTGGTCCTGCTCTGGGCCACTGATAGGCCTGTGTGGTCACATCTCCCGTGGTGGCAAGCTGCACCCTCACTGGGACAGGGATTCATAATAATTGAAATAAAATATTTGGGTGCAGGGGATCACAACGGGCCAACCTAATCCAATCTAACTGCTGGTGGGAATGTTGTCTGGTTCAACCCCTATGGAAAACACCATGGAGCGTTCTCAGTCAACTTCTGCTTGTACTGCTATCACTGTGTCACTGTCTTCCCGTTCATCACCGATTTGCTCGAGCGGGCAGCAGTAACATCTCCATATGTCCTGTCTCATGCAAATAGATCCCAAGGGCACCTGCTTGCTCCAGGAACATAAAGAGCCTCAAACCATTCCATCAGGTCATGAAATGAGGTCTATAATTATTACTAGTATTTGCCATAACAAATACTGCTATGTGACCCAGCAATTTCACTTCAGGATATCTACCTCCTGGACTTAAAACTATTCATTCAAAAGGATGTGTGCAATCATTATTCATTGCTGCACTTATACTATAGCTAAGGAATATCCTTGGTGTCCGATTACGGATAAGTGGATTATGAAGATGTCATGTATAAACACAAGGAATACCCTACAGCTGTGGGTGATGCTGAAATCATGCAATTTGCTGCAGCTTGGTTGGAACTGGATGATATTACAGTAAGCAAATAATGTAAACCAGAAAAACAAAGACAAGAACAAGATGATCTCCCTGATCTGTGGGATATAGAATATTGGGTGAAGAATGTATTGCAGTGAAGAGGGGATGCTGATCACCCTTGATCCCAGAGATAAGGGCTGAAAAAGTTAGAGAAGGAATGAAATTAAGGGGGGAAGGAAAAAGAAGAGAAAGAGGAGTAATGGGGAGCCAGAGTGTTAGTACCACAGGAGGGAATTTGGCTTGCATGCAGCTGACCTGCGTTTGATCCCCATCATCCCATGTGGTCCCCCGAACACTGCCAGGAGGAATTCTTGAGTGCAGAGCTGGGAGTAACCCCTGAGCATCGCTGGGTTGGACCCCCCACCGGAAACAAAAAGTAATGGGTGAACAGGGATTGTAGCTTCAGTCATACTGGTTCTGTGAAGAATGGTATCACCATATATTCAAATACAGGGTCAAAACTCTGAAAACATGATATCTAAGCTGCAACCACCAGAACTTTGTGATGTGCTTTCAAGGTGACAGGCGGGAGTGTGAAGTAGAGGTGGGGAGAGAATACGGAAACATGGTGGAGAAAGTTGACACTGGTGGTGGGATTGGTGTTGGAATATTGTATGCCTAAAACTAACTCTCAATTATTTTGTACACCATGGTTATGTAATTAAATAAAAAGTAAAAAAAAAGATAAAAATATGCTTTCACATGGACCAGGATGTCTTACCAAAAAGTGGAAATTATCACAAACGTGTGGGAGTCAGAGGTTAGGTAAGACAGAGAAGGGATCATGTGCGAATAAATGTTGAAAGGGCTAATGCCACATAGAACTGAGCATTAAATACAGGCAAAAAAATGCACATGATGGCCTCTAATTGTATGTGTTGCAACCCACAATATGTAAGAGAAGTAAAAGAGAGAGAGGAAGAGAGAAAATAAATTTAAAAAAAACCTGCCATGGAGGCAGGCTATGGGAGGCGGGAGACATTGGTGGCAGGAAATGGGCACTGGTGGAGGGCAGGTGCTGGAACACTATGTGACCGAAATCTCCAAACACGAACAATGTTGTAATTGTATATCTCACGGTGGTATAATAAAATATTAATTTAAAATATATGCTTTCAAGTAAAATAAAAGAAAAGGAAGGGAAGAGGAAGAAGAAGAAAAAAAATGAGTTTGGTATCCTAAGACTACATACAAAAAATTACTTTAAATTCTATTTGCCTTGTTTAGAGCTGACATGGTTTTGATCCCAGATAGACCATATGTTCCCCCAAGGCTGCAGAGTAACCCTGGAGCAGAGAGCAGGAGTCAGCCAGACCCTAAGAACCATTTGGTGGTGCCAAAAAAACAACACCATAAAAATTAAACATACCAAAATTACTTTAACTGATTGTTTTAAAAAGCAGGAAAGAATAGAATGTGCTTTTCCCCCATGTTTTAAAGTATTTTATTATACCGTCATGAAATACACAATTACAAAGATGTTCATATTTGGGTTTTGGTCATACAGTGTTCCAGCACCCATCCCTCCACCAGTGCTCATCTCCCACCACCAATGTCCCCAGTTCCCTCCCCCTCCCCAAGCCCGACTCTCTGGCAGATTCTTTATAAAAATATAATGTTTTAACTTCATAGTCATCTAACAGAATAGGTGGAGCAATTCGCTCTCAGGTGTGAGGCCAAGTTGGAGTCACCCTACCACTAAAATGAACCACACTTTAGAAAAGTTTTAGGAAAAGAAATGAAGATAGAGCTATAATTCTTGCAGACAACATTTCAATCAGTATGACTCACTGCCCCAGTGAGACGTCACATGCCCACCACTGAAGATGTGCCCACAGTGAGAAATTCAGAGAAGAACCAACGTCAGGAAGCCCAGAGCTACCTGCCGAAGGCCAGCCTCACCTCTCAGCCCATTTGGGCCTCATGGGAGGTTAAGGAGTGGCCAGGATGTTCCACCCCTGTAGATACCACTGTGGGTGGTGGGGCGGGACATGGTGTGGTTCTTTTGTCAATACAGGAGCCAAGCCAGGGAAAGAGCCCTGAAAGGGCAGCAGAGTGACTTACCTGTGTGTCTCTTATCTGTTAGAGCAGCTATGGAATTTGAGGAGTGCAGTAGGAGATTTAGCATGCAAAAGTACCCTTACATTTGAGAGCAAAATGTGCCCAAGTCTAGAATCACTAATAGACACAGAGATGGGGAAAAGACAGTAACAACAGGGGCCAAGTGAGGCGATTAAGGAGGAAAAGTGCCTATCAGAGAGGACCATGGTGGAGTGCAGAGAGGGACATGGGTCATTGGTGGTGGGAAATGCACACTGTTGAAGGAACGAGGCCTGGAGCATTATGACTGAAACCCAATCATGAAAACTTTCAAACTGTGTAAACTGTGTATGTCACTGTGATTCAGTTAAAAATAAAACTCAACTTTGAATCACTTTGTAAATCAGCTGCTTTAATACAATAAAGAAAAAAATGTAAAACATTGCTTATAAGTAGCTCGGGGGGGGGGGGGACGAGAAACACTACAAGTGTTGAAGTATTCACCTTGCTTGCAGTCGCCCCAATCACATGCACTGTCCCTGTGGGAATGGCCACATCCCGATGACACCGTGAAGCCCAGTCTCATCAGGTTCCCCAATGTGCCCCACCAAGTTTGTGCCCCTCCCCGAAGTCCATTCCACCCACAGGGGAGAGAGAAATGACCCCTGTGTTAATGCATCCAATGAAAATCCTGACTCCCAGTTGCTGTGATCAGTGTTGAGATGCAGCTGCTTCTCTGAATCCCAAACATTTGTTTGCCTCTGTATGTCTGCGTGCATGTGTGTGTAAGTGAGGTTGTTCAAGTGTGTAAAATTGAAAAACTGAATAATTAGCTCAAAATGATCAGAAAGCTAAAAACAGACAAACAACCCCCCCCCAAAAAAAAACCCCTGAATGTTAAAGATCATAGTAGAGTGTTACTAAAAGGCTTCCTGGTAGAACACACACCTTGGACGTATGAGGCTGGTTAGAGTACCCCACCATTTAAAATTTTGAATCACTAGGGCCGGAGAGATAGCCCAGCTGGTAGGGCGTTTGCCTTGCATCGCGGCTGGCCTGTGCTGCCCTGGTTCGGATACCTGGCATCCCATAAGGTCCCCAGAGAACCACCAGGAGTAATTCCTGAGTGCAGAGCCAGGAGAAACCCCTGAGCATTGCCGGGTGTGACCCAAAGAGCAAAAAAAGTAAAATTTTGAATCACTGTATCACTGTATCACTGTCTTCCCCATATATCATCGATTTGCTAGAGCAGGCACCAGTAACATGTCAATATGTCCTGTCACATGTGAGATAGCCCAAGGGCATCATCCTGCTCCAGGAACATAAAGAGCCTCTAAAGATTCCATCAGGTCATGGGAATGAGGTCTATAATATAGACCTCAAATAATAATACAAATTTTGAATACAAAATTGTAAACTTCTGAGAAGGAAGAAGAGTAGATAAACTTACAATTGAAAGATATTTACCTTTTCCCGGATAGGAATGCCCATATCCGGAAGCAATCTGGAAAATAATGTCAAGAGACTGAATACAAGCAGGTAGACAGATATGGGCTGAACACGCTGGGGCCTTCTCAGAATGGGGGTGGGCAGGTTACAAAAGGACCAGCAGCCCCCTCTCACTGCCCACAAACCACATTTCCCATGATAGGAAAGTCCTGCTCTACAACCGAATCTCAGTGACTCGCCACAGCACCAAATCATTCCACTGCAGGAGTGCTGCCATGCACAGGGCTCAGATGTGCAGCACTATATCTCACCGTCCTGGCAGAGAGAGGAAAGAAAAGAGGACCATGAAACTCAAAGAGCAAAGCCAAAACACAGAAGGTCCAGCACCAACCAGCTCCACAGCCCTCAAACTGGGGACGGTGGGGTCCTTGACTGAAATAATTTATATACAAAAATTATCAAAACAGGAATTTCATGGATGTATTTTCTGAAAATTCCTTATTGTCAATCAAAGTAATGAGCAGTGTAGCCAACAACACTGACACCGCAGCTGATAGGTTGCCTGGGAGAGCCAGCAAGGCTTGTGAAGCCTCTGAAGCCTGAGCACCTGGTGCCCCGCCCATCCTAGCAACAACCCCCACTGCAAGGGATATTAAAGCAAGAGCGGTTTCTGTGTTAGTGTGTGTACTGACAACCAACATGACGGAAACCATTCTGTGCTTTCCAAAAGGCAGGCATCCGTGGGGATGAAAACTGGGGACATAGTGGAGGGAAGGTCACATTAGTGGTGGGATTGGTGCGGGAACAACAAATGCCTCAAACAACTGAATAATGAACAGCTTTATAAATCACACTGTATACATAAAGTTTCATTTAAAACAGAAAAATTATTATGGACAATATTATTGCAATACTCATATATCCCTGCCCCAGTGAGGGCCATTTTCCCACCTCTGGAGATGCACCCACACAACCTGGCAGCTGCCACGAGCAGGGCTAGGGTCTGGAAGCCCAGAGACCCCTCCCCCCCCTCAGGCTGGCTCAACTCTCCAGCACACTTGGGCCCCCCAGAGGCCCAGGGGTTTCAGAAGGTCCCACCCTGTAGAGAACTTGGTGGGAGGTGGAGTAGAGGTGGGGCTGCCCAAAGGCTGGACAGCATATGATTCTATTTCAATGGGGAAACAATCAGTGAAGGGTCCCTGGAGGGTCAAATTTTCTTACCTGGGCACCTCTGCTGAGGACAGAGAGCTCTAGAATTTGAGGGAGCTAGAGGAGAAAGACCCTGCAGATGTTCTTACACTGAGCGCTAATGAGCCCAAGTCTAGGATAGGGATGGACTCCTAACTCCAGCAAATTCTTGGGTGTTGTGTTGCTTTATTTTATTTATTATTTATTTTTTTATTTCTATTTTTGTTTTTGGTCGCACCGGCATGTTCAGGGGTAACTCCTGTCTCTTCACTCAGGAATTAGTCCTGGCAGTGCTTATGGGACCATATGAATGCCGGGACCGAACCTGGGTCAACCTCATGCCAAACAAACTCCCTACCCGCTGTGCTATGGGTCCGGCCCGCTTTATTTTATATTGTCGGTCACACTTGGAACTCCAGAAAGTCGGGACATACTCCAGGTTCTGAGCAAAGGAATCACTCCTAGCTGGCTCAAGGACACATAGGAATCCGGATAGGACAACAGTAGGCCACCTGCAAAGAGATTGTAGTATCTCTCTTGACTCCCTCACACAATTCCCAAAAAATGTCTTCATCTCTAAGCCTCAGTTTGTGCACCTGAAAAATAACAGCATGAAAACCATCTCATGGGTTCTTCTGAGATGCAACTGTGAGCCTTCCTGAGAATAAGCTTTCCTTCGCCTCAGGGTCCGGAAGTACCACTAGCATGAAAAAATATTTTTTGCTCACTGCAGCTCCTATTACTGCAGGTGGGCAGCCAGTTTCCTGTCAGGGGCCCCATGACACGCCTCCAAATATCTGGCTTATCTAATGCGAGCAATTAGAGCCCCTCCCCTCCACAGGGTAACACGTGAGACCAAAGGGCTATAAAGACCAGAGCAGCACCCCCAACCCTCTGTGCAGACTTGTCCACTGAAGCGTTGGCAGCACTGCGCTCTCTGGCTCACATGGTGAGTCTCCAACTTGAACTCGGGTTGGGAGTGGGAGTAGGTCCTGGGATAGTTAGTTGGTGGACACCACTAAGGGCCATGGGGGTTCAACTGTTACATGAGGAGGGAATTAAGGCGTAACGGATTATTGTTCTTCTCTGGGTTGTATAGTCTGAGCATCCCCCAAGTGCTTGCCCTGTCTTGGTCAGTTCGGTTGGGGCCTGGGGTGGAGATGTTGCAGGGTGGGCTCTGACTGACCATCAGTCCTTGGGGCCTCTCTGAGGACCTGAGCGCTGTGCGGCTGGTACCCAATTCCCCAGAATACTGCTAAAAAATCAGTACTGAGAGGTGGTGCCGAGAGGCCTAGGGCTGCGGGTAGTGGAAAATGACGAATGAAGGAGGCTGGGAATGGGAGAAGGGTCTGAGCATGCGCGATATGCCGAGGTTCCCTACATTAGTCATGCAAGGGACCAGAGTGATAACAGAGGGGGTTGGGTGTTTGTCTTGTAAGGGCACCCACGCGAGTTCAGTCCCTGGCATCCCATATGGTCCCTCAAGCACTTTGAGGAGTGTTTCCTGAGTGCAGATCCAGGAGCAACCACTGATCCCGCCAGTGGATGGATGGATGATGGAATGGTTGATGGATGGGTGATGGATGGTAGATGGATGGATGGGTGGATAGACGGACGGACGGACAGATGGAAGGGACGGACGGCAGGCAGAAGGAGGAAGAGCGGAAGGGGCGGATGGATGGATGGATGGATGGATCGATGGATGGATGGATGGATGGATGGATGGATGGATGGATGGATGGATGGATGGATGGATGGATGGACGGACGACGGACGGACGGACAGATGGATGGATGGAGCGGACGGACGGACGGCTGGCGGGCAGAAGGGCGGAAGGGCGGAAGGGGTGGATGGATGGATGGATGGGTGGATGGATGGATGGGTGGGTGGGTGGGTGGGTGGGGGGTGGGTGGATGGATGGATGGATGGATGGATGGGTGGGGGTGGATGGATGGATGGATGGATGGATGGATGGATGTGTGGGTGGATGGATGGATGGATGGATGATGGGTGGAAGCATGGGTGGATTGGTGGATGGGGGAGTTGGTGGGTGGATGATGGATGGATGGATGGATAGATATATGGAAGGATGGATGCATAACAAATATAACCCCAGTTCAACTATTCCATTGTGCTTGTGTGACCCATCACTTACCATCATTGCAGGACAAACTTAGAAATAAAATCAAAATAAAACTTACCTAGTGGGAAGACCCTAAGCTGTTGCTCCCTGGAGGTGGGAACCCCCCCAGATCCCCTAATATGGCTGTGGAATACTGCCTACAGTATCCCTATAAGTATATTAGAGGGGGTCCTAGAATCTAAGCATGGGACTGTGGGGCCAATTTGGGTGTCTGAGGTCCAGTGTGAACCCAGCAGCTTCTCGTAAGTGCTGAGGTCGAGTTGTCTTCGCTTCAAAAAGTTATTTGGTCAATTTATCTTTTACTAAAAGTTTTCTATAGTGTCATTTTCTTATAGTATTTGAGACATAGGGAAGAACCATAACCAGTAGTGTTCAGTGGTTCTACAACTGCCTCCAGTGTGTATGTTTGTGTGTGTTTGTTTTGGGTGAGGGTAGGGCGGGGCTGCTTCCTGTCTCTCAGTTTCCTCTGGCATCTAAGAATTCCTGGATTGTTCCCAGAATTCTCTTTGGCACTATATCTTCAGAGTTTTCCCTGGCCCCGGAAAACTATATTTTCTTCCTTTTCATTTATTTTCCCTTTTCCTATTTTTTTTTTTTTTGGGTCACAACCCTGATGCTCAGGGTTATTCCTGGCTCTTCACTCAGGAGTTACTCCTTTCAGTGTTCAGGGGCACCCATATGGGATGCCTAGATGCCAGAATCAAAGCTGGTTCAGCCCATGCTAGGCAAATGCCTTATGCAATAATGCTATCACTACGGCTCCATACCATTTTTGGGGGGGGCTAATTCTTCCACAGTGTGTCCAGGGCAAAATCAGGCAAGCGCACAACCAAAAGCCATGCTGGAATGAACAAGGAAATACGTTCTGAGGTCTGGTGTGACCCAGGAGCTTCTTATAAGCGCTAAGGCGGGTTGACTTTGCTTCAACAACTTTAGTTGGTTGGTTTAGCTCTTCCTGAAGTTTTCTGTAGAGTCATTTTCTTATAGTATTTGAGGTGCAGCGAAGGGCCATAACTGTGGTGCTGAGTGGTCTACAACTGCCTCATGTGTGTATGTGTGTGTGTTTGTTTGGGTGGGAGGGAGGGCAGGCTGCTTCCTGTCTCAGTTTTTCTGGTCGTCTCCATATTCTAAGATTGAACCTGGAATTGTGGTTTGCGATATGTCCTTCAGATATTTCCCTGGCCCTTGAAAACGGCTTTCCTCCCTTTGTTTATATTTATCTTCCCCTTTTTTTTTTAATTCCTTATTGTGTCCAGGTCACAAGCCAGGCAAAGGCACAGACCAAAAGCCATGGTGAGATAAGCAAGGAATTGCTTTCTCCTGACCAGGATCGGGTACTACTGACCAGTTGCCCCTCCATCAAGGACAGGGACATGTTTTCCTCATTCTTCCTTAAAAAAATTTTTTTTTGCAATCCAAATTAGGGCCTAACACAGGCAAGGCAATTGCTCTACCACTGAGCAACTTCCTAGATTTCTGCCATTGGTTATTTTTCCTGTTGTGGAGGTCTGTTTGTCTCCCTCCTTCCTGCCCGCTTAGAGAACCGGGAGGTGCAGGCACCCACAGCACGATGCCCTGACTTGGTTTCTAGCCCCTCTTCGCAGGGTTGTGCTTATGGTTACACTAACAGTGGGAAATGTTGGCACTAATAATCAGTACAACAAATATATTATCACAAAACTCTCGCTGTGCTCAAATTATTAGTGAACCTATCACAGGAATATGCAGCTGCAGGGCAGCACACTGCCCCTCGCAGGGAAACTGGCCCAATGTCAGACGCCCCTAGGGCTGTTGGCAGGTCAAGCACACACTGCCATGGAAGGCTCCTGTCCAGAGCAACACCCCTGAGATTTAGCTCCTGCCTCTGCCTCAGGAAGCTGCTTGTTGGGAGGGTCCTGGAAGCTTTGATGTCCATGGTGCCTCTCAGGAGGCTCTGGGGGCTCTCATGGGTGGTCTCCAGGAAAAGGTCTTCCTGATTAAGGTACACTGATCTAGTTAGAATGAAATCTTCCACCTCACTAGTAGAGCACTGCCTTGTGTGTATGATGTCCTTAGTACACGCCCAGGTTCAGAAAACAACACTCGGGCGGAGTGATAGCCCAGCGGGTAGGGCATTTGCCTTGCACGCAGCCGCCCCATGCCTGGGTTCGATCCCCGGCATCCCATATGGTCCCCCGAGCACCGCCAGGAGTGGTTCCTGAGTGCAGAGCCAGGAGAAACCCCTGAGCATCGCACGGGTGTGACCCAAAAACCAAAAAAAAAAAAAAAAAAAAAAAAAAAACAACACTCCAATCAAATTGGGAAAAAAAAGAAAGGGACCAATAAGACCTTGTGCACAACACACTTCACCTGTCTGGACCTGTTTCCTAGAGATAAATTGAGACTCATCATAGATCCTTGACTTTGGGATGCTAAGAGAAAAGTCTCTGGACTAGCTGGTTGCTGGGCCTTTAGGGCATTCACGCACGCACCCACACCAGTGTCTGTGGATGTGGGCTCTGTAAACCTTCCCTTCCACAGCCTTGCTTGTCCTACCTGTGGCTTGACTAGTCTCTATAATGACTTTTCGAATATCCATATAGTCTGGGGGGAGAAACCCCTGGTCTAGATAATGGCTTTTACACTTTTTCCACTTGGATATTGTTTTTATTTTTTTTTTTATTAAAAAAATTAACAATTACAAAAATGTTCATGTTTGGGTTTTACGCCATAACTGTTTCAGCACCCATCCTCCAACAGTGCCCATTTCCCACCAACAAAGTCCCTGACTCCCTTGCCCCCTCCCTAGTCTGCCTCTGTGGAAGGTTCTCCACCCTCTTCTCTCTTTCTCTTTCTCTCTCTCATTGTCTATTCCCTCTCTTACATGTTGTGGATTGTAATAGGGTTTTGAAAATTATTGGCACACTGTTCCTTTCTCTGTCTTACCTAACCTCTGCTCCCACACATTTGTGGTATTTTCCACCTTTGGCAAGACCTCCTGGTTCACTTTTTGCCTGATCTTGAATATTGGTATCATAATATGTATATGTATATGTATATGTATATGTATATGTATATGTATATGTATATGTATGTGTATGTGTATGTGTATGTGTATGTATGTGTATGTGTATGTGTATGTGTATGTGTATGTATATGTATATGTATATGTATATGTATGTATATGTATATGTATACGTATATATATTTATTTATATACAAATATCTGACTGTATCACTGTCTTCCGTCTTCCCGTTCAACATCAATTTGCTCAAGCAGGCACCAGTAACACCTCCATATAACCTGTCTCATGGAAGTAGACCCCAAGGGCACCTGCTTGCTCCAGGAACATAAAGAGCCTCAAACCATTCCATCAGGTCATGGGAATGAGGGCTATAGTTGTTACTGGTATTTGGCATAACAAATACAAGACGGGTAGCCTGCCAGGCTCTGGCGATGCGGGTAGCATACTCTTGTAGTCATCTCAAAATCCAGCATTTATTGATGAACCGCTCGTCCAGCAGGCCTACGCTAGCCTGGCTGTGATAGGCTAGTGCTGGGTGGAATACTGACGAGGGGGACATCCGGATGTGGAAAATGGAGGCCCCTCATGGAGTGGGGGTCGTCTGGCCTGTTGTGAGGCCTCTGCTGCGGTGGCGGGCCAGGGCTAGAACCTGCCATCCCACCGGGGGCCTCATGAGCGGCTGGGCACAGGGAGAGCCAGTAGCAGCTCTGCCCCATGTCTATGAGCCTCTGGATCAGCATACCTGGGCCGGATTTAAAAAAGATTGCCGCAGGGTACATTAAATAAACATAAATATGTATATTTATGTCATAGAAATAAACGCAGTTATTCTAGATCTGTCTCTCTCCTTCTGGCTAATTTGGCTCAACATGATCCTCTCCATGTCCATCCATTTATAGGCAAATTTCATAACTTCATTTTCCTAAAAGCTGCATAGTATTCCATTGTGTAGATATACCATAGTTTATTTATCCAGTCATCAATTTTCAGGCACTCTGGTTGTTTCCAGATTTTTGCTATTGTGAATAATGCAGCTATGAATATAAAAGTAGGGATGAGTATTTCTGTTGCGTGTTTTTGGCCCTCAGGGTATATTCCTAGGAGTGGCATGGCTGGGTCAAATGGGAAGTCAATTTCTAGTCTTTGGAGGAATGTCCATATTGTTTTCCAAAAGAGCAGTACCAGTTTACATTCCACCAACAATGGATGGATGCTCAGTGGTTATTCCTGCTCTTCACTCAGGAATTACTCCTTGCAGTGTTTAGGGCACCATATGGGTTGCCAAGATGCCAGGGAAATCAAACCTGTTTCAAGCGCATGTAAGGCA